>JASDQU011104596.1:9857-30126 GCA_032191745.1 Picea mariana
CTTTTTACCGTAGGCCCGAAATAACACATATCGTCTTTCTTGCTGGCTGTTGCAATCATGCATATCTCGTGTCTGCGGATAGGGTTTTCTTTCTGGCGGTAAGGGCTTCATTTTCTACGATTTTTTGGCGGATGATTATGGAAATATATGAGGACATCGGAGATTTTTCCTCGGAGATTACCCTGGTCATCACCAGCTGGCAATTGCCCATTTCTGGAAATAACCTCATGTCGGGGGCAGTTCTTTATTCTGTTCGTCTGCTTCAGCCTTGACCACTTCGTTTCCCTGCCTTGTATCAGATTCACTGATGGGTATGTCTCCCCAAGCCCTGCTAATCTCCCGTCTCTGGAATGGTCTATAATTTCAGAAGGTTTTTTCTCTCTTGGCGAATTGGTGGCTTTTTCTGTGGACTCCCCCCTTTTCTGCGCTACTTCTCCTCAAATCAGCCCCCATCTAACGTTCTCTCTGTTCCTTGTTCCCTCTTTGACAGTCCCCCTGTGGGTGATGTCGTTGATGATAGCCCGTGATTGGACCAATATTTCCTTCTCTCCTGTCTTTACCCTTATCCTAAGTTTCCCCAATCCCTAGCTACTGGATTCCCACCCCATAACGTGGGGTTTATTGCGTCCAGTCTCAACCCATCAAACCTAAATGGCTGGGACGACATTTTGGAGGGAGTCGGGGACAACACCGGTCTCATCTCCTGTAGAAAGGCCCCTTCCACAAGGAACAACAAGCAAAACGTGGCGACGAAACAAGTGTGTCTCGATGACTTGAAAATAGTCTAACCTGGTATCTGGCGAAGACATCACCATGGCAGAGGCCATTGAAATGGAGGATAAAACTTTAGTCAGGAAAGCTTATGGCTGACACTTCATCCTCATGAAAGCTTATGGATGACACTTCATCCTCAAAACCCTTCATTCTTTGATGACTTCTTCTTCGGGGTCTTCATATATCCCTCCTCCGAAGATAAGCCTTCTATCAAAAGGGTGGTTTATGATTATTTTTCCCAAAGTCTCACAGCCTTCAAAAGGGTGGTTTATGATTATTTTTCCCAAAGTCTCACAAGCTGAAAAATCCCTGCAGTGTGGGTGGTGTATTGACTCCTGCCCAGTTTTTCTCAAAAAATGGGAACCCACTTTTGATGTTGATAATGAAAAAATGTATACCATTCCATTTTGGGTTCGACTACCTAGACTTCGTCCATTGTTTTGGTCCCTCAAAAATTTTCAACATATTTGGAATATTCTTGGAAAATTCATGGTTGCGGATATGTCCTTCAAAGAGATTGGGGAAATGTCTATGGATCGTATCCTTGTATCTCTCAACATCAGAGGGGGTTTACAAAAGAAATTTACGATGACTGAAAAAGGCCACGCCAGAACTCAAATCTTGGACTATGAAGGGTTACCATTTAGATGTCGGCACTGCCACGAACATGGCCACATTGTGAAGGACTGCTCCTTACCTTTCCCTGACCGAGAAGGAAAATCCCCAGCAATTCAGAGTCGGAAATGTCTTGGTGCATTGGCCTATGTGGGCTCCATCTCTATTCCTACCTCAACCAATGGGTCTTCTTCATCAACCCCTACGCCAAAAATCCAGAGGCAGGTTGTAGATCTTCAGAATCCAGCTTCAAATGAGAACATGCTCGCTTTAGCCCCACATCAAGTCAATGTGGGTTTCATGGACACTCCTTCACAAAGGAATCTTCCCCTTCAGCATCTTGGGTCTTTTCTTTCTATGCATCTCTCCATTCCCTCTCTTGTTAATGGTTTAATTCATTCATTAAATTTCCTAAAGTTGGGTTCTCCCCCCTCTATTCGGGACATTCCCTTCCCTGCGACTTTGTCATTTGGGGTTGATGCCTTTCCCACCCTATCCATATCCACCCCAATTCCCTCTTGCTCCCTCATGTTTCCCTCCTCTCTAGGCTCTTTCTGCCCTTGTTAATTGGATGAGATCTCCTCCATGGGCTCAAAAGATTCAACCATTTGATTCAACCTCCGAAATTGTAACATTGTATTAGAATCAGGTGGCTCTAGTTTGGGCCCCAATCTTGACGGGCATGCTCAGAAAAATGGGAGGGGCTAAACCTCCCATCTCTCAAAGCTACAAAGTTGTTCTTTAATCAACATTGCATCGGTACTTCAACGTTCAATCTTCGGGGCCCTTAGAGAAGTGTGAGCCCAAAATGGGGTTCCCCCATGAAGTTTCTATCTTTCAACTGCAGAGGAGTGGCGAGATCCCATCAGAAACTCGCCCTGAAACGACTGATCTTCTTGAATCATCCTTATGTAGTTCTTCTTCTAGAAAATGTGGAGGATGAAGCTTTACTAACTAGGATGTTGGAGTCTTGACTTCCATCCTGGAAGTTTGTTGTATCTTATGCAAATGGTCGGTCGGGTGGGTTGGAAATTGCTTGGAACTCATGATTGGTCAAAGTTACAAAATATAGGGCTTTTGATTCCTATCTTGGGGTGGATCTGTTGTTAGAGGGATTGGTCCTAGAGATCCATGTTCTAAATGTTTACGGGCTTCACATTGATTGGGCCCCCTTTTGGGACTCTCTTCTCAATAAATATTTTCTCAGAACAAAAAACCTCATCCTTGGTGCGGACTTGAATTTTTCTTTTGGGGAAGTGGAAGTATGGGGTCCCAATGCACACCCAGATAATCAAACTGATCTTTTCACCCACCTTCTAAATGATCAAGGTGTCATTGACATTGCTCCACTAAATCTCCTCCCTATCTGGAGGAATCAATGGTCAGGGGATGCCCGGGTTGCTAAATGTATCGACTGATTTCTGTTCTCATAATACTTACTAGATCTCCATTTGTACTTTCGACACTGGGTGGGATGTGGAGGTGTATCTGAACATTCCCCTTTCTCTTGAGTTGGTTGGGAGTCCCAAGAAGCCTTCCAATCCTTTCAAATTCAATACTACTTCGTTAGTTGATGAATATTTTTAGAATATTGTCAAGGAGAATTGGGTTCCTTCTGATCAAGGCTTTGATATCTCGATTGCGATCCACTTTGTGACAAACTTAAAATGTATCAAGAAACTAGTTATTCCTTGGGCACATGCCAAGCGTGATAGGGAGGAAAGTGAACTAAGTCAAATTGAATATAGGATTGAGCACATCTCCTATACTGCAGATGGAGGTTACATTTCAATGGATGCCAAGGCCAATCTCTTAGCATTGGAGGCACATCGCATGAAGCTGATTGAAGATAAATAGGTTGAATGGTGCCTAAAGAATAGAGCTATCTGGTTGAATAAAGGTGATGCTAATAAAAAAATACTCCATTCCTTTGTGAAAGGAAGGAAGGCCGCAAACACCATATAGAAGCTAAAAGATCACTCGAGCGCTACTGTCTCCTCATTTGAAGGTTGAGCTCAACTGGGGAAAATCATTTCCAATCCCTCTTAAGGGTTGATCAAGGAGTTAATATTGCAAATATAATTATACTAGCATTTCTCTTCCCCATATTTGTTGACGAGGATGGGAACATAGACCTTTTGTGGAATTGGGTATGGAGGAACTCAAGGAAACCCTCCATAGTGTTCAAAAGGATAAAATATCGAGTCCATATGGATGGACAATAGAATTCTATCTGGGTTTCTTTGAGCTCCTCAGGCCTGAAATCCTTCATGTTGTTGAATAATCCAGAAGAAATGGGAGGTTGTATGTCCCTATAAATGCTACCTTGATTTCTCTTATCCCAAAATTGGATGAGCCATAATCCTTTGATGATTTTAGGATATTATCATTATGTAGTTGTCTCTACAAAATTGTGGCCAAGGTTATTACTCGGATATTCAAGCCAATCCTCTTGGGTGCCATTTTGCAAGAAAAATTCATCTTTCTAGAGGGGCGTCATATCCATGAAGTAATTGGTGTAGCTCAAGAGGGGCTCCACAGTATAAATACCACAAAATATTGGGGGGGGGGATTTTGAAAATTGACTTATCTAAGGCCTTTGACCATGTCAATTGGTCCAATATCAGACTCCTCCTCGCTCACTTGGGGTTTGTAGTTCCTTTTATCAGATGGGTGATGGATTTTTTATCCTTAGTATCTTTTGCAGTCCTTATTAATGGAGCAACCTCTCCATTTTTCCAATCTAAGAGAGGCCTAAGACAAGGTTGCCCCTCTCTCCACTACTATTTTTGTTGGTCGTGGAAGGACTTAGCCATGCAATTTGTTAGGTTGATGGATCATGGAACTTTCAAGGTGTTTCGGTTGGCCCAGGTCTTAGAATCACTCACCTACTCTTTGTGGATGATATACTCATCTTTTGTAGTGTGCAACAGAGGGATGCTGAAAAAATTGCAAAGATTTTTAAATTGTTTCATGGGGCCACTGGAATGGTTATCAATGTCCAGAAGTCTACTATGTCCTTCACAAGTATGGAGGCAACCAATGAATCCCCCTACAAATAACTATTCCCTTTCTCATATTTTGATTTCTCAGAAGAAATCAAATACTTGGGCTTCCATATTAAACCAAATGACTACCACAAAGTTGATTGGCATTGGCTATTTGAAAAGATGGGAAAACCTCTCAAAGGATGGATTTTTAGATGGATCTCATGAGATGGAAGAATTACCTTGGGAAAATATGTTTTGGAAGCCATTCATGTCTATTATATGTCCTCGTCCTAGATTCTGAAGGGGATTCTTGATAAGTCCAGATGAATCTTCTTCCATTTATATAGTTGGGCACACATGATTAATATACTACCCCTTGGGTGAAGTGGGATTGCCTTGCCTACCCAAAGGAAATGGGTGGCTAGGGCTTTCAAGAAGAAAATCTTTCTTTTCTTGGGAGCGCTAGCGACCAAAGTGCGTTGGAGACTGATTTCAACTACCATCTTATGGACCTCAGTGGAAGTACATAAATAAATCAGAAAAAAAACAGTTGAAGACTGGATTCGAAAAATTGAGAAATCACATCCCAATTGTTTTATTATCTGGAAATAAATGATCTCTTCATTCCATGTTAGTGGTGAAGGTATGGACTAGAGAGTTGGAAAGGGGAATTGGGTCGAGATTGGGGTTGACTCCTGGTCGGGTAGTGGACAAGATCATATCCGACTAATGAAATCACTGATAGAATTCATGAACATGGTCTCCTATTTATTTCACAGGTGACAAATCTGGGATCCACTTCAATATGGAAACAACGGTGGATGGGCCCTGAAGCTTTATGTTTGGAAGGTAACCAATATATTTTGTGGAACAAATATACACTGGCCCTCTATTTAATACATATTTAGATTACTAAAAGAGATGATGAACCGGTGTGAAATAATGCTCCCCATGGGGTATATAGGCCAAAATTGGGGTATATTTCTTTAAATTTCTAGATCATGCACAGGGAACCGAGTTGGTGGTGTCGAGGACTCTAGAAGTTAAAATTCCAATAGAAAGAAAATATCCTCATGTGGTGTGCCATGTATAAAAAAAAACCTACTTAGGAAAATATGAGGAAGCGTTGCATTGTCGGCCTTGGTTGGTTCCCTTATGTAAAGGGGATAATGAATCTAGTATCCATGTCTTCATCACTTGCCCATTTACCCAAAGGGTCTCGGCAGAAATATCATTGCGACTAATTAAATTTGTGGTTTGGGATGGTCCCTCAGTGGATATGTCTTGGAATTCCTGGGCTCATGATCAGTCCCATAGAAAGATAGAATATCTCCCCCTCATTATTTGTTGGGGCATTTGGTTAGCCCACAACAATGCAATTTTTCAGGATCGACCTTCTATTTCAGATTGTATTGTTTCTCAAGGCCTCTCGATCCTCTCTCACTTCCCACAGGAAAAAGATACTCATGTTGTTCGTATTATTTCCCCTGAATATATTAACTGCACCTATCCATGGGCCTTCTTTGATGGTTCTTCACAGAATGATCAATAATATTGTGGGCGTGGGTTGTTATGTACTTATTTGATACACATTACTTCAAAATCAAAATGGGATTTGGTTTGGGATCAAATAACTTTGCTGAAATCATGTCACTAAAACTCCTCTTACAGTTTACTAGGGAAAGGGGGGTCTGTTCTATCCAATGCTTTGGTGACTCAAAGAATGTTATCAATTAGTCTTGAAAAAAAAAATATGTCATAACATTTTTTTATTTCTAATATTGGAGGAAATCTTCAAATGGCTAGACACATTTGAAGCTTACTCACTCTCTCATGTATATAGGGAACACAACCAGTTAGCATACTCTTTGTCAAAATTTGGGCTACAACTCCCTTTTGGCAGCTGGCACATAACTGAATTGGTGGGTGATGAAGTCTATGAATACTATCACAGGGCCTTTATAGAAGGAAATCTACAAGAAAAATATTTTTTTTGTGGAATCTGCTACTAGTATATATCCGAACCCATTTTTGTATACTTTCGTCTGATGTCATGAAATTACCTTTGCACTATCTATGTCTATGTAGGCTACATATCTTTGAGACTGTGTGACCATACCCTTTTTGAGATTTGTATGGACAAAAAATATGATGTATATACTTATGCATGGATCTTTGTTTTTGAAGTTGTTGTTGATGTATATTTGGAGGATTCTTAGTCGACTACGGACATGAATCATATGACATTTTTCTATATGATCAGTGTTATATGACACCTACAGAATGTAATTTTGTCTCTTCGGTTGAATAAAATTACATTTTTTTCATGGAAAAAATAATTGTATTGTTTTCCCAAGTAATCCAACTCAAGCCCACAAGTGTTGGGCAACGGAAGAAATAATAGAACACTTTAACAGAGCATAAACAAGTTAAACAAGCATAAAATGAGAACAACAATCACACCATTGACATAGTGATTTATGTGGAAACCCAATATAGGTAAAAACCATGTGCAATGATAATTGGTATTCTTATTATTCAAGGGAGAATTACAATAGCCAATCACAGGTATACAACCATCCTCTCCTCTCATACACACAACACACCTCAATATTGCTTCTTTCTCACAGACACTACAAACTGCACTCTACATGCCTCTCACCTCTATGGGTATGCTTGTATGTATACCATCTCTCAAACAATTACACAAACTAATTATAATAAGATCCACCAGTTACAAAAACTATTCACAAAAGAGTGCATGCATGCACATTCTAAATATAGTTGATATGCATGTGCATGCGACCATATGAGAAATTGGTTAGCATGTTTCCAACAATATCCACCTTGAAAAGAATTTACCTGATATATCATGCCCAAATTAATTCATCACCTTTTATGAAAGCCAAGAAAAGCCAAACACCATCACAACTTCTCTAAAAAAACTGGTTTCATAAACATGTCTGTAGAATTCACTTTTGTATGGAATTTTTCTAGAGTCAACCCCCCTTCATCAACAACCTGTCTTACAAAATGGTATTCGATATAAATATGTTTCATCTTACTGTGATAAGATGGATTGCTAGCCAAATGAATAACACTTTGACTATCACAAAATACTTTCACTTTGTCCTGCATCCTTCCAAACTCACCCAACAAGCCTTTTAACCAAATTGCCTCCTTGCATGCATGTGAAGAAACCATATATTATTCCTCAATATTGGATAAAGCAACTACATTTTGAAGCTTTGACATCCAACTAACAGGTCCTCTTGCAAGATTAAAGACATATCCTGAAGTGGATCTCTTTTTTTCCAAGCCACCTGCAAAATATGAATCTACATAACCACAAATTGAAACACTGGAACCATCATAGGTGATAGAATAATTATGTGTTCCTCTAAGATACCGAAGCACCCATTTCACTGCTGCCAAATTCTCTTTACCTAGATTTTCCATGTATCTACTCACAACACCAACTGCATGTGAAATATCTAGTTTAGTGCTCACCATCACATACATCAAACTTTCTACTACATTAGCATATGGTACACGAAACATATAATCCTTTTCTTCATCATTACTAGGACATAAACCTGAAGAAAAATTGAAATGGGAAGCCAAAGGGATCTGTACGGGTCTCACATCATTCATACCGAATCTCATAAGTATTTTCTCCACAATTTTTTTTTGTGATAACCACAACTTACCATTTTTCTTGTTTCTCCTAGATCCTTCATATCAAATGCCTTATCCAATTGATCCTTTAACCTATTGATTTTGACCATATTTTTTCTTGCCACAAGCATATCATCAACATATAACACTAAAATAATGAACATGTCATTTTCCAACTTTTTAAAGTATTTACATAATGATCATATTCACTTATTGTAAAATTTAGGCTCGCCATGAAGGAATCAAACTTCTTGTGTCATTCCCTGAGAGATTGTCTCAGGCCATAAAATGATTTCTTTAGTTTGCAAACAAACCTCATTTTGTGATCCTGAACAAACCCTTCTGGTTGTTCCATATATATATCCTCATCCAAATCTCCATGTATAAATGTTGTTTTAACATTTAGCTACTCTAACTAAAGATCAAGTAAAGAAACTAGTTCTAACACAACACAAACTGAAACAAGATTTACAAATGGTGAAAATTTTTCATGAAAACAAATATCTTCCTTTTGAGAATACCCTTTTGCTACTAGTATTTATTTATACTTTTTGACTTTATTATCAACACCATTTTTCATCTTGTAGACCCACTTGCAACTGACAACCTTCCTGTCCTTTGGAAGTTCTACCAGGTCCCATGTTTTATTCCTCTCTATGCATCCATTTCTTCTTTCATAGCTTTTTTCCATTGAGCACTTTCAGATACCTTAATTGCTTCCTGATAACTAGGTTATCCATCAATAGAAACCAAAGCCAAAGATGAAACATAATAGTCATACCTTGTAGGAGGATTCCTGAACCATGTAGATCTTCTTAGAGATGGTTGAGGCATATCCTCAGTTTCCTGAATATTTTCTGCATCGTCATCTTCTTCATCTAGAACTTCTTCATGCTCCTCCCTTTCTGAACATGACTGAGTTTCCAATTGAATTTTTTGAACTTGAAGTATATGTTCTTGTCTCACTTCAACATCTACCAGTTCTCATTTTAAGAGTGAGGATTCATCAAATACTACATTTCTGCTTATGATGAGTTTGTGGGAAGTAGGATCCCACAATGTATACCCCTAAACTCCATCACCATAACCAACAAAGACATATCTCTTTGATATAGGATCTAACTTAGAATGTTAATATTTAAAAATGAGAGCATAAGCATCACAACCAAATATTCTCAGATTTGAAAAATCACATGAATGACCTATCCATAACTCTTATGGAATCTTACAGCTTATTGCAATTGATGGTTCCCAATTTATTAGATAGCATGTTGTAAGAATTTCTTCTCCCCACAATTCTTGTTGCAACTTGGCATTATTGAGCATGCCCCTTGCTCTCTCTAGAAGAGTCATATTCATGCGTTCAACAACACCATTTTGTTGAGGAGTATAAACTGTGGTCTTATGCCTTTCAATTCCAACTTCCTTGCAATCGTTTTCAAATATCACAGATGTGAACTCACCTCCATTATCATTTATTAAACACTTGATTGACCTTTCAATGCTCTTTTCAACGAAAGCTGGGAATTTCTTAAAAGTATGAAATACATCATCTTTTCTATTAAGTAAATAGACCCAAACCTTTCTAGAGTAATCATCTATAAATGTCATAAATATGATGATGGTCCAAAAACATATGAATGAATGTAATCAAGGATACCTTTGTTTATATTCCATCCTATTTTAAACTTTTGTCTACACTATTTTCCAAAGACACAATACTTGCAGAAATTCAAATTTAGAAACTTTAAACTTTGAAGTGGCTTACGATCAACCAGTACCTTAAGACCTTTCTCACTCATATGACCCAAACGTTGATTCCATAAATGAACAGAGTCACTAGTATCTGCAGAAGTTACCACTGCTTCATTCACTTTTGTCCATCCTTCAAGATGATAAAGGTTCTCAATCATCTTCTCCTTCATGATCACTAAGATTCCTTTGGACACATTCAATACTCCACCTTGAGTTATACACCTATAACCAAAAAAGTCTAGAACTCCCAAAGACATCAAGTTCTTTCTAAGTTGGTGTGCATGCCTTACATTTGTTAATGTTATTACTGATCCATCATGCATTTTAATTGGATGCTACCAACTCCAATAATTTTATAGGAAAAATCATTTCCCGTTAAAGCAACACCATCATCAATAGATTGGTAAGTTGAGAACAAATTTCTATGAAGACACATGTGGTTGGATGCACCAGAATCTAACAACCAATGCTGTTGTTGATGTGAAATATTACAAGTAGACAATACCTCATCAACCATACCTGAACCAGAACTTGAAATTGTTTCGACTAAATTAGTTTCCTTTACTTCTTTTTTGGAGTCCTCCTTGTATGCATTATGTCTTTTTCCAACAATCCTTCTTGAGATGCCCAGATTTTCCATAGAACCAACATTTTTGCTTACTCTTTTTTGCTTTTGACTTTGACCTTGATGTACCTCTCTGATTTTTCTCTCTTTCTCTAGATCGACCTCTAACCACCATTGCTTTTGATGTTGAGGTTTCTTTACTAGATCTTCTCCTCATCTCCTCAGACAACAAATATCCCACAACAATGTCATAATAAATGGCATCAACTGAGCTAAACCACATAAATGTGACCAAATGATCCCCAAACTCCGACAATGAACAAAATAGTGTAACTTCCTTGTCCTCATCTTTTTACTTTACTTCCATACTAGATAATTGACAAATCAGCGTATTGAAAACGTTCAACTGATCAACAATTTTTGTACCTTCTTTCATCTGCAAGCTATACAACTGCCTCTTCAGAAAGATTTTGTTCGTCAAGGATTTTGTCATATAAATAATTTCCATATTGTTCCATAATCCCGTTGTTGTTTCCTCACCAATGATGTTAAACGAAACTTCATCTTCCAAAGACAGACGAATGGTACTGAGAGCTCTGGAATCTAGATCATCCCACTCCTCGTCCCACATACTTGTTGGTCTCTTTGACTTGCCTGCCAAATCCTTTTTCAATCCTTGTTTCACAAGAAGATCCCACATCTTGAGCTTCCATAACTGAAAGTTATTCTTGCCATTGAATTTCTCAACTTCGAATTTTGAACTTTGAACCTTAGCCATTTTTCTCAAAAAATCTATTGCAAATCACAGTCAAGCGCTTGATCAATCTTCTACTCAAACAGGAATAAAATCCCTTTTTCCAAAAACACGTCTCTTCCCCTACATTCAGAGGGTGATTCTACTCTAGTTTTGTTTAGGGATCGTTATTGTTAGATCGATGTTTCTTTACGCTCGCGGGGCACGCACTGATTTTGAGGATGGTGCTCTATGAGTGTGGAAAGGGGAGAGTCAATTTCTTCACACTCTTCGGTGCACAAATTAGGCGCGTTGAAGTAGGGAAGATTCCTATTTCGTAAGTGTGGGAGTGTTGACATGGCTCTAACATTGCCTAGAGAGCGTCGGTGTGCTAAAAAGCACTTGATCAAGGTCTCTGGTCGCAAAAAAATATCTGGGCTTCTCCTCTTGTCCTTACGTGTCAAAAACACGTCCAAAGGTTTTTCTGTTCACAGGAAACGTGCACACAATTCGCCTTGGCTCACCTGCTCTACCTCCTCTGATACCATTGCTCTACCTGCTCTGATGCCACTATTTGGGCAACAAAATAAAAATTAGATCACTTTAACAGAGCATAAACAAGTTAAACAAGCATAAACCAAGAATAACAATCACACGATTGACATAGTGATTTATATGGAAACCCAATACCGGTAAAAACCACGGACAATGATAATCGATATTCTTATTATTCAAGGGAAAATTACAATATCCAATCACAGGAATACAACCGTCCTCTCCTCTCATACACACAACACACCTCAGTATTGTGTCTTTCTCACACACACTACACAGTGCACTCTACACGTCTCTCAATCCTATCGGTATGCTCGTATATATAGCATGTCTCAAACAATTAGACAAACTAATTATAATAAGATCCACTAATTACACAAATTGTTCACAAAAAAATGCATACATACACATTATAAATATAATTGATATGCATGTGACTGCATGAGAAATTGGTATGCATGTTTCCAACAAAAAGGACATTCATGGCTAAAACCTTAATGGTAATTGATGCAACAAATCATAAATGATAGAGACAATTGTCTACATATTCACATTATCTACTTTACTCCTTGCATTGTTAATTGTAGTCCATGTATGCTCCTTACAGGTCGAAGAGTTAAACGTTAAAGAACTTGACCACTTGTTTATAATTGTGTGTATTTTGTATCTTGAATTGTTTTGAATAGAATTGATAACGGATTGTTTTGAATAGAATCTATAGCGAATTGTAGTTTTGAATGCTAAGAGACCTTCACCCATAATTTCTACCAAAGAAATTTAAATATTAGCAACAGGCAACCCTAACTGTAAAATGCTCAAGACTTACAAATACTCATTATTCATTTACTGCCAAAATGAAAGTCCAGCCTCACCACTACCACATACTTCTATTCCAGATTGGATTGTTGCTCAAGGCCTCTCGATCGTCTCTCACTTCCCACAAGAAAAAGATACTCATGTTGTTCGTATTATTTCCCTTGAATATATTAACCACACCTATCCATGGGTCTTCTTTGATGGTTCTTCACAGAATGATCAACAATCTTGTGGGGGTGGGTTGTTCTGTACTTATCTGATACACATTACTTCAAAATGAAAATGGGATTTGGGTCGGGATCAAATAACTTTTCTTAAATCATGTCACTAAAACTCCTCTTACAGTTTTCTAGGGAAAGGGGGGTGTGTTCTATCCAACGTTTTGGTGACTCAAAGAATGTTATCAACTAGTCTTGAAAAAAAAAATATGTCATAACATTTTTTTTATTTCCAATATTGGAGGAAATCTTCAGATGGCTGGACACATTTGAAGCTTACTCACTCTCTCATGTATATAGGGAACAAAACCAATTAGCATACTCTTTGTCAAAATTTGGGCTACAACTCCCTTTTGGCAGCTGGCACATAACTAAATTGGCTACTGAAGAAGTCTATGAATACTATCACAGGCCCTTCATAGAAGGAAACATACAAGAAAAATAAGTTTTTTTGTGGAATCTGCTACCAGTGTATATCCGAACCTATTTTTGTATACTTTTGTCTAATGTCATGAAATTACCTTTGCACTATCTATGTCTATGTAGGCTACATATCTTTGAGACTGTGTGATCAGATCCTTTTTGAGATTTGTATGGACAAAAAATATGATGTATATACTTATGCATGGATCTTTGTTTTTGAAGTTGTTGTTGATGTATGTTTGGAGGATTCTTAGTCGAATGTGGACATGAATCATATGACATTTTTCCAGATGATCAGTGCTATATGACACCTACAGAATGTAATTTTGTCTCTTCGGTTGAATAAAATTACATTTTTTTCATGGAATTTTTTTTTTATTGTTTTCCCAAATAATCCAACTCAAGCCCACAAGTGTTGGGCATCGGAAGAAAAAATAGAACACTTTAACATAGCATAAACAAGTTAAACAAGCATAAAACGAGAACAACAATCACACCATTGACACAATGATTTATGTGTAAACCCAATATGGGTAAAAACCATGTGCAATGATAACTGGTATTCTTATTATTCAAGGGAGAATTAGAATAGCCAATCACAGGCATACAACCATCCTCTCCTCTCATACACACAACACACCTCAATATTTCCTCTTTCTCACAGACACTACAAACTGCACTCTACACGCCTCTCACCTCTATGGGTATGCTTGTATGTATACCATCTCTGAAACAATTACACAAACTAATTATAATAATATCCACTAGTTACAAAAACTGTTCACAAAAGAGTGAATGCATGCACATTCTAAATATAGTTGATATGCATGTGCATGCGACCACATGGGAAATTGGTTAGCATGTTTCCAACAATATCCACCTTGAAAAGAATTTACCTGATATATCATGTCCAAATTAATTCATCACCTTTTATGCAAGCCAAGAAAAGCCAAACACCATCACAACTTCTCTAAAAAAACTGGTTTCATAAACATGTCTGTAGAATTCACTTTTGTATGCAATTTTTCCAGAGCCGCTCCCCCTTCATCAACAACCTGCCTTACAAAATGGTATTCGATATAAATATACTTCATCTTACTGTGATAAGATGGATTGCTAGCCAAATGAATAACACTTTGACTATCACAAAATACTTTCACTTTGTTCCGCATCCTTCCAAACTCATCCAACAAGCCTTTTAACCAAATTGCCTCCTTGCATGCATGTGTAGCAACCATAAATTATTCCTCAGTAGTGGATAAAGCAACTAAATTTTGAAGCTTTAACATCCAACTAATAGGTCCTTCTGCAAGATTAAAGACATATCCTGAAGTGGATCTCTTTTTTTCCAAGCGACCTGCAAAATATGAATCTACATAACCACAAATTGAATCACTGGAACCATCATAGGTGATAGATTAATTATGTGTTCCTCTAAGATACCGAAGCACCCATTTCACTGCTGCCAAATTCTCTTTACCTGGATTCTCCATGTATCTACTGAAAACACCAACTGCATGTGAAATATCTGGTTTAGTGCTCACCATCACATACATTAAACTTTCTGCTACATTAACATATGGTACACGAAACATTTAATCCTTTTCTTCATCATTACTAGGACATAAACCTGAAGAAAAATTGAAATGGGAAGCCAAAGGGATTTGTACAGGTCTCACATCATTCATATCAAATCTCATAAGTATTTTCTCCACAATGTTTTTTTGTGATAACCACAATTTACCATTTTTCTTGTTTCTCCAAGATCCTTCATATCAAATGCCTTATCCAGTTGATCCTTTAACCTGTTGATTTCGACCATATTTTTGCTTAACACAAGCATATCGTCAACATATATCACCAAAATAATGAACATGCCATTTTCCAACTTTTTAAAGTATTTACGTAATGATCATATTCACTTATTGTAAAATTTAGGCTTGCCATGAAGGAATCAAACTTCTTGTGTCATTGTCTGGGAGATTGTCTCAGGCCATTCAATGATTTCTTTAGTTTGCAAACAAACCTCATTTTGTGATCCTGAACAAACCCTTCTGGTTGTTCCATATATATATCCTGATCCAAATCTCCATGTCGAAATGTTGTTTTAACATTTAGCTTCTCTAACTGAAGATCAAGTAAAGAAACTAGTTCTAACACAACAAAAACTGAAACAAGCTTTACAACTGGTGAAAAAAATTCATGAAAATAAATATCTTCCTTTTGAGAATAACCTTTTGCTACCAGCATTTATTTATACTTTTTGACTTTATTATCAACACCATTTTTCATCTTGTAGACCCACTTGCAACTAACAACCTTCCTGTCCTTTAGAAGTTCTACCAGGTCCCTTGTGGGAGGATTCTTGAACCATGTAGATCTCCTTAGAGATAGTTGAGGCATATCCTCAGTTTCCTGAATATTTTCTGCATCGTCATCTTCTTCATCTGGAACTTCTTAATCCTCCTCCCTTTCTGAAGATGACTGAGTTTCCAATTGAATTTGTTGAACATGAAGTACATGTTCTTGTCGCAGTTCAACATCTACCAGTTCTCATTTTAAGAGTGAGGACTCATCAAATACTACATTTATGCTTATGATGAGTTTGTGGGAAGTAGGATCCCACAATCTATACCCCTTAACTCCATCACCATAACCAATAAAGACATATCTCTTTGATATAGGATCTAACTTAGAATGTTGATATTTAGAAATAAGAGCATAAGCATCACAACCAAACATTCTCAGATTTGAAAAATCACATGAATGACCTATCCATAACTCTTATGGAATCTTACAGCTTATTGCAGTTGATGGTGCCCGATTTATCAGATAGCATGTTGTAAGAATTTCTTCTCCTCACAATTCTTGTTGCAACTTGGCATTACTAAGCATGCCCCTTGCTCTCTCTAGAAGAGTCATATTCATGCGTTCAACAACACCATTTTGTTGAGTATAAACTGTGGTCTTATGTCTTTCAATTCCAACTTCCTTGCAATAGTTTTCAAATTCCATAGATGTAAAATCACCTCCATTATCATTTCTTAAACACTTGATTGACCTATCAATGATCTTTTCAACCAAAGCTAGGAATTTCTTAAAAGTATGAAATACATCATCTTTTCTATTAAGTAAATAGACCCAAACCTTTCTAGAGTAATCATCTATAAATGTCACAAATATGACGATCCTCCAAAATAAACTGTAAGGGATGGTCCAAAAACATCTAAACAAATGTAATCAAGGATACCTTTGCTTATATTCTGTCCTATTTTAAAATTTTGTCTACACTATTTTCCAAAGACACAATACTTGCAGAAATTCAAATTTAGAAGCTTTAAGCTTTGAAGTGACTTACGATCAACCAATACCTTAAGCCCTTTCCCACTCATATGACTCAAACATTGATGCCATAAACAAACAGAGTCACTAGCATCTGCAGATGCTACCACTGCTTGATTTACTTTTGTCCATCCTTTAAGCTGGTACAGGTTCTCAATCATCTTTTCCTTCATGATCACTAAGATTCCTTTGGACACGTTCAATACTCCACCTTGAGCTATACACCTGTAACCAAAAAAATCTAGAACTCCCAAAGACATCAAGTTCTTTCTATGTTTCTGTGCATGCCTTATATTTGTTAATGTTCTTACTGATCCATCATGCATTTTAATTGGATGCTACCAACTCTAATAATTTTACAGGAAAAATCATTTCCCATAAAAACAACACCATCATCAATAGATTGGTAAGTTGAGAACCAATTTCTATGAAGACACATGTGGTTGGATGCACCCGAATCTAACAATCAATGTTGATGTTGATGTGAAACATCACAAGTAGACAATACCTCATCAACCATACCTGAACCAGAACCTGAAATTGTTTCAACTAAATTAGTTTCCTTTACTTATTTTCTGGAGTCCTCCTTGTATGCATTATGTCTTTTCTAACAATCCTTCTTGAGATGCCCAGATTTTCCATAGAACCAACATTTTTGCTTACTCTTTTTTGCTTTTGACTTTGACCTTGATGTACCTCTCTGTTTTTTCTCTCTTTCTCTAGATCGACCTCTAACCACCATTTCTTTTGATGTTGAGGTTTATTTACTGGATTTTCTCCTCATCTCCCCAGACAACAAATATCCCACAACAATGTCATAATCAATGGCATAAACTGAGCTAAACCACATAAATGTGACCAAATGATCCCCGAACTTCGACAATGAACAAAATAGTGTAACTTCCTTGTCCACATGTTCGTACTTTACTTCCATAATAGATAATTGACAAATCAACATATTGAAAACATTCAAGTGATCAACAATTTTTGTACCATTTTTCATCTGCAAGCTATACAACTGCCTCTTCAGAAAGATTTTGTTCGTCAAGGATTTTGTCATATAAATACTTTCCATCTTGTTCCATAATCCCGTTGTTGTTTCCTCACCAATGATGTTAAACGAAACTTCATCTTCCAAAGACAGACGAATGGTACTGAGAGCTCTGGAATCCAGATCATCCCACTCCTCGTCCCACATACTTGTTGGTCTCTTTGACTTGCCTGCCAAATCCTTTTTCAATCTTTGTTGCACAAGAAGATCCCACATCTTGAGCTTCCATAACTGAAAGTTATTCTTGCCATTGAATTTCTCAACTTCGAATTTTGAACTTTGAACCTTAGCCATTTTTCTCAAAAAATCTATTGCAAATCACAGTCAAGCCCTCGATCAATCTTCTGCTCAAACAGGAATAAAATCCCTTTTTCCAAAAACACGTGTCTTCCCCTACTTTCAGAGGGTGATTCTACTCTAGTGTTGTTTAGGGATCGTTATTGTTAGATCGATGTTCCTTTAAGCTCGCGGGGCACGCACTGATTTTGAGGATGGTGCTCTATGAGTGTGGAAAGGGGAGCGTTGATTTCTTTGCGCTCTGTGGTGCACAAATTGGGCACGTTCAAGTAGGGAAGATTCCTATTTTGTAAGTGTGGGAGTGCCAACATGGATCTAACACTGCCTAGAGAGCGTCGGTGTGCTAAAAAGAACTTGATCACAGTCTCTGGTCGCAAAAAAATATCTGGGCTTCTCCTCTTGTCCTTACATGTCAAAAACACGTCCAATTTTTTTTGTGTTCACAGGAAACTTGCACACAATTCGCCTTGGCTCGCCTGCTCTACCTGCTCTGATACCACTGTTTGGGCAACAAAACGAAATAAAAAATAGAGCACTTTAACAGAGCATAAACAAGTTAAACAAGCATAAACCAAGAACAACAATCACACCATTGACATAGTGATTTATATGGAAACCCAATACCGATAAAAACCACGAACAATGATAATCGTTATTCTTATTATTCAAGGGAAAATTACAATATCTAATCACAGGCATACAACCGTCCTCTCCTCTCATACACACAACATACCTCAGTATTGCGTCTTGCTCACACACTACACATTGCACTCTACATGCCTCGTTCACGAAAAAGTGCATACATACACATTATAAAAAAGTGCATACATACACATTATAAATATAATTGATATGCATGTTTATAATTGATATGCATGTGACCGCATGAGAAATCGGTATGCATGTTTCCAACAACAAGGACATTCATGGCTAAAACGTAAACGATAATTAATGCAACAAATCATAAACGATACAGACAATTGTCTACATATTCACATTATCTACTTTACTCCTTGCTTTGTTAATTGTAGTCCATGTACGCTCCTTACAGGTCGAAGAGTTAAACGTTAAAGAATTGGACCACTCGTTTATAATTGTGCGTATTTTGTATCTCGAATTGTTTTGAATCGAATTGATAACGAATTGTTTTGAATCGAATTTATAGCGAATTGTAGTTTTGAATGCTAATAGACCTTCACCCATAATTTCTTCCAAAGCAACTCAGATATTAGCAACAGGCAACCCTAACTGTAAAATTCTCGAGACTTACAAATACCGATTATTCATTTACTGCCAAAATGAAAGTCCAGCCTCACCACTACCACATATTTCATTTATTCAAGACAGGAAAAACTAAAAGTAAGAATCTAAGTCAAGAAAGACTAACAAATCTATTATTATTAGATCTTCACATAAAAGTTATTCAATGAGAATCCAAAAAATAAAAAATGTTAGCAACACTGGGGATGGGTTCCTCGATATTAGAAATAAATCATAGTCATAATGGAAATATAGGAACAGAAGGTTTCATGCGCAGAGAGATGACACCGCCCTCATACTTCTCAAACTCAGTGAATGAAGACGATACATAAGGATAGTGTCATCTCTTCTGCGAAAAAACACAGCACGCCCTTCTCTTCTCCACGATATATAAATATCTATATTCACAGAGATACTTCCCCATATTTATAAGGAAAAAATCCATTTTAGTCTCAATTTTTACCAGAGATACTGCAGGCTAGTCTTCTTCTAATAACTTTGTGGCAGTCAATTTGACTGGAGAATTTGATTTCAATGGAACCCATACTATAGACTATTTTTCTCCTACTATTTTAATGGCAGTCAATATGTCTGTAGAGAATTTGGTTTGAATAGAGCTCGAAATAAGTTTGCATGTTATAATTTTCAAAGGCCGTGGGCAATCGACCCTCGAATATCAATATTCTATGATTCTAGATGATTATTTCGTTACATAGTCCCATTCCATTTGTTAAATTTATATAAATTTATTTTATAAAATAGTCCAGTTCCACAAATATTTGGTAATCCATGACTTGACTAGGCTTCAAAAGCAACGCCATTAGCTTTAAGTGGTCTATGCTTCTAGATTATTATTTCGTCACAGACTTCTTCCAGGATTACGTAATCAAATCGGATTCCATTCGTTCAATTTATTATAATTTATATAAAAAATAATTCAGTTACACGAAAGTGTGGAATATAAAAAATAATTTATATTCCACAGTTTGTAGGGAGAAATCCATGACTTGACTCGACTGAGCGAATCTTGTGTTGTCGATAAAAGGAGGCGATCCTAAAAGGTTGTCAGAGATCAGTTTTTCACCAGATAAAGCACTCCGCGACATACGCGGATTCGACCAACGTTCGAGATAGACCGGAAGAAAAGGTAATGCCATTTAATGCGTTCATCCGTATTTCTGACTTTTGACATAGCAG
>JASDQU011104598.1:0-23197 GCA_032191745.1 Picea mariana
AACCACCAAAAATGATGCCAAGACACCTGCAAAGGAAACCCAATACCTGGAATTCCTGGAATCCCTTCTCCTCAGCTAGTATGAATCCTTCCTCAATGAATGGTGCACCCCCCTTGCTGGAAACCCCCAATTGGTGTGCCCTCTTTGTATCTGCACAAGCAACTGATGTGGAATCCTCCTGCAACTGAGTAGATATGGAACTAGAATGGTGTGGGAATGTATTGCAACTCCGAGACCAAGCTTGGGACAAGCTAGGTGGAATCTTTCACCATTGAATCGTCCTCTAGGGTTTGTTAAGTCAAAACCCTCAAAACCCCCAATGTTGGGCTCACTAGCTAAAAGCCAGAAATCAAAAGATAATCATACATGAATGAATGAGAAGAGGCCCTTGCCTTTCCTTTATACTTTTTGGCTCACCTTGTCCCTCCAAAGTGACTTTCATTTTATTAATATTTAATTAATTAATTAAATCACTTTAATTAATTAATTAACCTTTTTACCTCTGAAAAACACCTTATCTCTCCTTTTGGCTTCCCTGGCCACTAAAAGTCACTTCTAGCCATCCCATCTTGTAGTGTTGCTCCTCCTGATTCCAATGAGCTATTACACTGAGAGGTTCCTCCAAGTAATGTGCCCAAAATGACCTCTTCAATGATTTCAATTAACTTATAGCTCAAAATAGTCAAAATCATGGAAATCGTCGGAATGCAACGAAACCAAATCCAACCTGTGTGGAATGGCTCATAATGATGGAATATGATCATCAATGCAAGTTGGACCCCACAATGCCTCTCAAATACCCCTATACTCGCTATAACATCCATCTGGCTACTCTGGTCATCATAAATCTCTGCACTGTGATGATGTCCCAAAGTGGGGACATTACACCTACTAACAATCGACACCTTAAGTGATACATCATCAAATCCACCTTTATAGTGGATAAGCTTGTAAATAGTAGGCTTTTGACATTTTCATAGCATAGTTTTCCATTTCGTTTTTCGCAATTTTTATTACTTAGCTCAATGTTGTTCCTTTAATTATATCCTTCTTGTTATTTGCATCTTTTAGTATAACCAAGCTTGCTCTAGTTCTCCCAAATAATGTTCTAGCCCCTAAGGCCTCAATTTGGAAGGAAACTTGGAGTGTTCTTTTCTTTTACATGTTATCGTTCAAGATAGGAAATAAGTAGCAAGCCATCTAGGGTTATCTTGACCAAAATATCCTCTTGGTTGTTGTTGCAACCCTACATGGGGAGTATTATAGTCTACCCCTCCATCATCTTGATCTAAAGTAATGAATCAATTGTTTTGAAGAGTGAAAGTCAAATCTTGAGCTGAAAAAATCCAAAGAGGTTTGTCTCAAATGTGGTAAATTTATAAACCCCAATAGAAGTAAATCAACCCTTAGTCCCTCCCCCTTCCTATTCAAAGAAATCATACAAAAAGGAAAGAAATCAAGGAAAGAAGGTTGAGAAGATATGAACTTGCAAGTAATCTCTATTGAGGTTATGGATGCTTACTTGGAAATACAACAAGTCTTGTGATGTTGTGATGACTTCACAAGGGCTATAGATGCTCAACCAACAATGAAGCAACATCTTAAGGGTACCTTAATAATGTCCAGGAAAAATCTATATGACCCCATACTTAAAAGGAATTTGAGATCATGGATAGAGCTTCTTGAGCAAGGCCATTAAAGAAAACTACTATTTCAAGACAAAGAAAGTGGTTCCAGTAATCAAGCTTACATTGTTGACCCTTAGGCTTTATGCAGGAAATTTAAGAATTGCTTCTACTTTCATCCCTAATCTTGATTTCAAATTCAAAGTTTCAAGAGATTCTACCAATGTGTTTCCATTTTGTTGAATCAAGCTCAATAAATATGTATTTTTGTATGGGTCCTCTTTTCTTTAAAGCTAAGGAATCTTTCTAAAATTCTTTTTTTCTTGTTTAGGGTTCAAAGATTTCTTTTTTTTCAAATAGATTAACTTGATCAAAAAGGGATTCACCTTAGATTTCAAAGAGTCTTATTTGGAAAATATCTAGATATTTGTCCCTTTACAAGTATCAAGTCAAGTTACAAGGTTTAAAAGACCCGATGATCTTTTCCCCAATAACACGATGTGTATGTGTAAATGAAAAACTTTTGAATTTTATTTACTCACCTTATTGGAGCCTTTGATTTATTGTTAAGCCCTAGATATTGAGTTATTAAATTTCCGTTGTTATATTAGTTTTGTCGACTAGACCCTTTAATTGTAATTATACCCTTTGTCTCCTATATATATACACCAAGGAGACCTAGTTTTAGAATCATTTCATCTTGTACATTTGTTCTATTGTAAAAGGAGGTTTCCCCAAAGAATCTTCACATTCGTTATTCTCTCTCATTCTCGAGACACAGAATCTCTTCTCTTTCTCTCTTTATGCTATTTGGGTGTTTGGTGCATAACATTTGGTATCAAAGAATACAATACTAGGGTTTTTCTCCTTCAATTGAGTCATCTTGGAATTTTCGCTATAACTTTTTTCTTAGGAAGTTTTAGAAATTTTTGGGAGATTGAGGAGACATATCAAAGAACATGTGGTCAAAATTTTAGGTTCAGGTTCATTATACTTTCATAGATATAGCCTATGGAAATTAGGGTTTGTGATTAATACTGGAATTGGTCTCAAATGAGTCATCTTGGAATTTTCACTATAATTTTGTTTTGTTAGTTTCAGATAGAAATTTTTTTGGTGGCCTAAGGAGACATATCAAAGTGCTTGTGGTAAAAATTTCATGTTTTGTTTCATTATACCTTCATAGTTATAGCCTATGGAAATTTGGGCTTTTGACAAGTTGTAAAACTAGTCTCAAACATGTGTTCTTGGTAAAATAGCCATAAATTGTTTTTTGGGACACGTCAGATAGAAAAAATTTCAAGATCCTGGGAGACATATTACAGACCATGTGGTAAAAATTTTAGATTCTAATTATGTATACTTTGCAAGTTACAGGCTATGGAATTCAAGGTTTTTGACGGATCCTACAGCTAGTCTCAAACATGCATTCCAAGTAAAACAATCATATATGATTCTAGAAAGATCCAATTTAAGTGAAACTGAATTCGTTGGAAAGAGAACAGACCTTAGTGTTTCAAGTTCAAATTTCATAATCATATCAGAAAAAATTTGACATATCGCATTCCTTACAAGTTCACTCTCTAGAAATGGCCAAAAATCAACAATTTTTGGGAAAATTACCATAACTTTCACTTGGCACATCAAATTTTGGTCAAACCTATGGAATTGTAGAGAAGACATATCATAGAACTRCATTCTGAAATTTCATACTCATAAGGGCTGAAATTTCAAAGATACATCAGAAGAAAGGTCGGTTAGCAAAATAGTCTCCAAATCAAGGTTTTAAAGGTGCACAACTTACTATWAACATAAATTTGATTGAAAGATCTATTTTGGGTGATTAAAAAAGTGTGGTAAATAGAAKAACTATAGATAAATATTATTGTTATCTCACATGGAAAAGGGTGTTACAAAAAATTMTCCACCAATTAAACCTCCAAAGGGCTCAACCGTGAATCATGAAGAAAGTGAAGAAATACATAACCAACTATCCAAATTGGAGAATCAATTTAACGAACTGAGTGATAGGTTAGTTAAAAATATTGATTTGATAAACACACAAAGACAAATGGAACAAAAGATAGATCAAGAGATGGAAAAATTACAAAATTCCATATTAACAATGATCTTACATACCCTAGATGAGAGGTTCCCTAAAGGTGATATTGAGAGGCAAGGCAATCTTGAAAATGGGTATAACAAATTGTTCAACCTTGGTCACACTTGGGGAATATTTAAACAAATGTGTATAAAATGAGGATTGAGTCCTAGAATCATGATTATTCATCACTCCAAGATCTGCATCATTGGGGGTTGAACTTGGCACAAAGGAAATTCTTAGCTTCCAAGATTGATATGAACAAATCTGATGGTAAAGATCCTATAATATGGATATTCCAGATGGAGTAATTCTTTGATCTACACAAAGTGCCCACTTAACAAAATCTAACTCATGCATCTGTGTAGTTAGAACCTAATCAATTTGTTTGGTACCAATGAATTTGTGAATGAAAAAGGGATTTTATTGCCTCTTGGTCCATTTTTACAAATGAATTGATATCACATTATGGAGATATTCATAGCAATACGTTATTTAGTCAATTGATAAATCTCCAACAAAGAGGTCAAATTAGAGAGCACATTCATCAATTACAAAAACTAAGTCCAGGGTAAAGAAAATTCCAGTGGACAATTTTTTAGATCTCTTTATGGGCCCTTGAAATGAGAGAATTCAACATGAGGTGCACCTCTTCGAACCTGAATCCCTAGAGAATACTTTCAGTGTGGCCAGGAAAGTTTAAAGTAAAAATATGGCTACTAGAATAATGGAAACTAACAACTATAGAGAGTACCATGTTCTCTCTCCTACCATCACTCAACTGAAAAGGTTGACACCTCAGCAAATATATGAAAGAAGAGAAAAGGAACTATGTTTCAATTGTGACGAAAGTATAGTAAGGGGCCTAAATGCACCAAGAAGAAATTATTCTACATAGATTGTGAAGAGGAAGAAGACCAAGAATTGGAACCATTGTGAGATATAGAACTAGAAGAGACCACTCCAACCATATCTTGGCATGCATTGGTTGGCATCGGTACTCTACAAACCCTCAAGATAGAAGGATCTAGCAAAAAGAGAAAGGTAACAATATTGATTTATTATGGTAGTACTAATAACTTCTTTAATTTCAAATTAGTGAAACTTATTAGTTGCTTTATATATCCAGCGCCAAAGTATCGTGTAATGATTGCATATGGAGGTACCATAAATTATTCAGAGAATTTCCATAGTATTAATCTCACTATGAGGGAGTATTTAGTGGATAGTCCCATGATTGCAACCCAATTTGGTGGTGTTGATGTTGTATTAGGAATGCAATGGTTACAATCATTGGGAACAATGGCTCTTAATTTTCAAGAAATTTTCATGATATTTTACTCTGAAGGCAAGGAAATTAAACTTATAGGTATCCAAGGGAAACCATATGAAGTGATAAGCTCTAACATCACAGTAAAATTACTCAAAAAGGGACACCATGGTGTAATATATTGCACAATTTTTCTCACTATATGTTCAAACATCTAGACCCTCTACTCCAATGGATCTCCAAAAAAATTTCAACAATCATTCCAAGGTATTTGGAGAGATGCCTAAGGGTCTTCCACCTGATCGAGATCATGACCATGATATTCATTTGAAACCAAGAACTGTACAGCCTAACGTTAGTCCTTACAAGTCCCCATATGCACAAACGAGTGAGATTGAGAGTATGATTAAATAAATGTTAGAGGTTGGTATCATTCAACCTAGCCAGAGTGCTTTCTCTTCACCAGTGTTGATGGTTAGAAAAAAGGAAGGTTCATGGCTTATGTTTCTAGATTATAAACAACTCAACAAAATGACCATTAAAGATAAGTTTCCTATTCCAGTCATTGAATAATTATTAGATGAATTGCAGGGAGTGATTTTCTTTACTAAGTTGGATCTTTATTTTGGATATCATTAAATCATAATGAGGCAAGAAGACATCCCCAAAACAACCTTTAGAACACATGAAGTTCATTATGATTTTTTTGTGATGCCATTTGGCCTTATGAATGTACCTTCAAAATTTCAAAGCTTTATGAATTCTATTTGCAAACCCTTCCTCAAAAATTTGTGTTGGTAATTTTTGATGATATGTTAATCTACAACAAATCCTGGGAAGAGAATGTATAACATGTTGACATGGTATTAAAACTATTGGATGAGCAACAATTATATGCACAACCTTCTAAGTGTGCCTTTGGGGTTTGAGAAGTGAAAAATTTGGATCATATTGTATCTCATGAAGGTGTCAAAGTGGACCCTAACAAAATTAAAGCTATGATGGAATGACAAATTCCCAAAACCTTGGAGAATCTTAGAGGTTTCTTAATATTGATGAGTTATTAGTGCAAGTTTTTCAAGAATTACAATCAAATAACAACACCTCTAACATCATTATTATAAAAGAAAGAATTTTATTGGACTGAAGAAGCAACCAAAGATTTTGAAAAACATATGGAGGTTATGTGTATAACTCATGTCCTAGCCACACCTAGCTTCACAAAAACCTTTATTGTGGAGTATGATTCATTGGAACATGGCATTGGTATAGTTTTAATGCAAGAAGGAAGGCCCCTATCCTTTGAAAGCAACCAACTTAAAGGAAAGAACTTACTCAAACCCATTTATAAAAAGGAAATGTTGACCATATTACATGCAGTTAAGAAATGGTATCCTTACCTTATAGGAAGACACTTCAAGGTAAAAATAGATCATAATAGTTTGAAGTAATTATTGGAACAACGATTATCTTCATAAGAGAAACAAAAATGTGGGTTTTCAAATATGCTAGGTTCTTACTTTGAAATTATCTACCAAAAAGGAAAACAAAATATGGTGGCAGATGCACTTTCAAGGAAGGATGAAGACACAAAGGGCTTACAGTGTGGTATTTCCATTCCGCAATATGATTGGGTGGAAGAGGCAAGGATTGTTAGGAAACAAATACCAAAATAGCTGGAAAATATAAAGAGAAGAAGCTCCATTCCTTGAGAAATAGATACAAGAATGAAATATAAGCCTCTTCAAGGGGGAAACCTCGTTTTACAATAGAACAAATGTACAAGAATGAGATGGGATGATTCTAAAACTAGGTCTCCTTGGTGTGTGTGTGTGTGTGTGTGTGTATATATGATAAAAAGGGTATAATTACAATTAAAGGGTCTAGCTGACAACACTAATATAACAATAGAAATATAACTCACTATCTAGGGCTTTACATGGGGATTTATGCTTAACATGGGACTTTGTCTAGGGCTTAACATGTCCCTCCCCTTCAACCAAGTGTTGTCCTCAACACTTGACTAACTGTGGGTGTTTCTACATGAATAATTCATCTTCCCATGTCACCCCTTCCATTGGTAGGTTCTTCCATTTGATAAGGTACTTGGTAATTGCTCGATTTCGCAATTGCTTAATCATTATTTCAAAGATTGTTTATGGGTCTAGTATGATTTTCCCTTCTTCATTAATCTCTAGTAAAATAGTTTGGACTGGGATCTTATCATTGATTATATTCTTTAAGAAATAAACATGGAAGACTAGATGTACATGTGAAGATGGAGGCAATTCCAATTTGTAAGCCATACTTCCAATCCTTTCCAACACTTTATAGGGCCCATAATACTTGGGTGCTAATTTATTGTCCTTCTTTTGTTGCTTGAGGGACATCTATTTATATGGTTGTAGCCTCAAAAATACCCAATCGCACACTTCAAATTCCCTTTCACTATGATGTCAATTTGCTTGTTGTTTCATCCTATTTTTTTTTATAACCAAGTTGTCCTTCAATAGTTTGAGAACCTCTTGTTGGTGCCATATGTGGTCCTCCACTACATGAAATTTTGTAGTCCCTTTCAAGGGTGATGTGATGGATGAATGATGATATCCATAAATGGCGACATTTTTGATGAAGTATGGAAGGATGTGTTGTACCACCATTCTACCAAGGGCAACCACTTGAACCATTGTGTATATTTATCAAATTGAAAGCAATGAATATATCCTTCTGGAAATTTATTCAAAATCTTAGTTTTCCGATGAGATTGAGGATGGTAAGAATAGTTTTGAGCCAATTGAGTACCCAAACAAGAAAATAATTTAGTCCAAAAATTTATAGTGAAAATTGAATCTCTGTCACTTACAATAATCTTGGGGATTCCATGTAAGTTTTGAACTATTTCCATGAATGATGTTACTATTGTACTTGCTTTAAAAGGATGAGAAAGAGAAAAAAAAAATGGGCATACTTTGTTAGTCAATCCACTACCACCATGATGACGTTCTTTCTTTCAGATTTGGGTAAAATTGTAATAAAATCCATTAAAACTTCTTTCCAACATTGACTTGGTATAGCTAATGGTTGTAGGATACTTGGGGTCTTGATTGTATCTCCCTTATTCTGTTGGCAGACCACACATTCGACCAAAAATTTTGAACATTAGTTTTAAGGCCTTCCCAAAAAAAATATTTCTTGATCATGTGGTAAGTTTTCAAGAACCTTGAATGTCCTCCTATAGGAGAAGTGTGCAATTCCAAAATGACCTTTTGTTTGAGTTGGGAATTCTTACATAAATGTAGGTGATCTTGATACCACAAAAAATCGTTCTTCCACACAAAATTATATAATGCACTTGGGTCCCCTTGTAGTTGTTGAATAATCTTGCATACCTTATGATCTTGCTTCCATTCTATCTTTGCTTCCTCCACCCAATCAAATTGAAGAATAGAAATAACACATAGTAAACCCTTTGTTTCTTCTTCTTTCCTTGAAAGTGCATTTGCCAGCATATCATGTTTTCATTTTTTGTAGATACTTTCAAAGTCATAACCTAGCATCTTTGTAACCCATTTTTGTTGCTTTTCTGAAGATAATTGTTTCTCCAAGAAGTACTTCAAACTATCATGATCTATTTTTACTTTGAGGTGTCTTCATATTAGGTAACGGTGCCATTTCTTAATTGCATGTGGTATGGCCAAGATTTATTTTTCATAAATGGGTTTGAGTAAGTTCGTTCCTTTAAGTTGGCTACTTTCAAAGGCAAGAGGCCTTCCTTCTTACACTAAAATTACACCAATGCCATGGCCTAGGGCATCACACTCCACAATAAAGGTTTTTGTGAAGTCGGGTGGAGAGGAATTGTACACATACCTCCTTAAGTTTTTCAAAATCTTTGTTTGCTTCTTGAGTCCAAGAAAATGCTTCCTTCTTTACTAATGTTGTTAGAGGTGTTTCTATTTGACCATAATTCTTGACAAACTTGTGGTAATAGTATGTCAATCCTAAAAATCCTTTAAGTTTCTTCAAGGTTTTGGGGATTGGCCATTCCATCATAGCTTTAATTTTGTTAGGGTCCACTTTGACACCTTCATGAGATACAACATGACCCAAATATTCCACTTCTTAAACCCTAAAGGCTCACTTGGAAGGATATGCATATATTTGTTTCTCTTCCAATAGTTTTAAGACCAGGTCAACATGTTCTACATGCTCTTCCCAATATTTTTATAGAATAGTATGTCATCAAAAAATACTAAAACAAATTTTCTAAGGAAGGGTTTGAAAATTGAATTCATGGAGCTTTGAAATGTTGAAGGTGCATTAGTAAGTCCAAATGGCATAACCAAAAACTCATAATGACCTTCATGTGTTCTAAAGGTTGTTTTGGGAATGGATTATTGCCTCATTCTAATTTGATGATATACCGAATGAAGATCCAACCTAGTAAAGAAAATCACTGCAGGAAATTCATCTAAAAATTCATCAATGACAATAATAATGAACGTTTTTTTCCAAAGAAAAAATACGGTAATTTTATTACTGATAGGAACAAAATTACATATGCAAATTTCTGTGGCATTCATGAGGCTCAGGCCCGGAAAAGAAAAAAAAACTAATGAGAGAGTGAGTGAAAAAATTTAAAAATTACAATACAGAATTTGATCTTAAACTAGTCCTGATATCTGAGTCATGCATAAGAAGCCTGTAACTTTTGTCTTGCAATTAGAATTTCAAAAAAGAGCATTTGTATATAAGTCTAAAATGGTGCATCAAAAAACTGTAAAAACTAGCAGAAAATTGATATTCAGATTTCGAGCCAAGGCGTGTGAAAATATTCAAGGGAGTGATCCAGGTATTTTTCACTAATTTTCCAAGATCCCCTATCAATTTCCACTCCATATTTTGAGAGTTCATCTACTTCTTGGTTCTAATGCCTATAAACATGAGATGAAGTTAAGGTGAGGCTTGATGTTTCTTTTATCTCTTGAAAAATGGCTACATAGTGTAGTTTTGAATAGAATACACCCTAGTCATCCAATTAATAGTGAGTAGAGAGTCACCATATATGTGTAGTTTATTTATACCCTTTTCTCTTGCAAGAAGTAAGGTGAGATTAAGGGCCATTAGTTCACTGGAAAAAAATTTCGTCGTGCCCAATCCAACAAAAATGGAGAAAGAGGAGTTGTCGAAGGTGTATAAAATCCCCCTCACTCCTCCTATGTTGGGTGACCTTGTGCATCCCCATTGAAGAAGGCCCAAGGATGATCCTTTTGAATGGGCATGTCTTCATGTGGGGCTCGGTGAGAAAGATTCGGGACTTGTGGGAGGGAAGAGAGGATGGCCAGTATTTTCACAACACAACAAATGGGGGAAGGGATGGATTCGTCAAACAAAGAATGATTTCACACCGGCCAGATTCCCCAAGCCGCGATAAGGGGGAAATATTTTTTGTCTTTGATTTCTTGATTGCTAATACAAGATTTGAAATTTGATTCAATCGAGTCCCCTTCCCACAAGAAGAAAGGGCCCAAAGTCTTCCTAAGTTCAACTCATACTTCGTTAAAAAGGAGCAGTCCAAGAGCAGATGAAAGTTTGATTCATTGTTGAATTTACAAAGAATATAGCAACCCAGTCCAATAAAGTTTCTTCTCTGCAGGTGGTCCTAGGTGGGGACTTTTATTGTGTAGAAGAAGCCACATGAATATTTTTTCCTAGAAGGATCCACATGAATATTTTGGCCTTAGTTGGACACTTAAGCTTCCATAAATATTGTCCCCACCAAGGACGGGGGATTTCCCTTATGTCTTGGGTTAAAGAAATGTATCCTAGATTGGTACTATAGCTTCCTAGAGGACTGGGAGACCAAATCAATTGATCCTCCTAATCTAAAAATATGACATAAGATTTATGAAGAGATGATATTCAATTGCTCCAAATTGGTGTGAGTTCCTCCCATGGACCAACTGCTTTCCAAGACAGCCAATGACCATGCCAAATTTGGTTGAGGAAATAAAATCCTTGGCCATTTAAAGAGTGAATTATAGGATTAGGTAAGAGGTGGTTATTTTCACATCCAATCCAAGGGTCCTTGTCGATAAGGATATTTCTATCGGCTGCTTTCCCTACTAGTCTATTGTCGATCAGATGGAAGGTGTTCATGACTTCTTTCCACACCATTGACTCATTTTGAAGTCGTTTGTTGGGATTTCTAATCCAATCTATTAATGACTCATGGGGGAAATATGTAGCATGAAGGACCTTGGGCCATAGTCCTATACCTTGAATCATACTCCATACATTTTTTGTTGTAAGATCCTTGGAGAAGAGGAATATGTTTTTTAATTCCCAATCCCTAAGTCTTTTGGAGGATAATTTTTTCCAAGAGGAAAAAACTAAGAACTTATTTTCTTTGGATATGGACCATAGAAATGGAATGGAGAGTTGTCTAATTTTATTGAGGATGCCTTTGGGAACCTTGGTTAGAGTGATCAAGTATACTGGGATTGCTTCAAGGAAAGATTTTAAAAGGATGAGTCTATCAGTTATGGATAACCATCTGTTTCACTAAGAATTTATTTTCTTTTCCACCTTTGCTATGAGCCAAAGCCATTCGTTTTTGACGTATCCATTTTCTTTTAGTATGACTGCAAGATACTTGAATCATGCTTCTAGCCCTGGAGGGTGAATGTCTAGGGTCTGAGAATTGTGTTGTTGCTCAAGGTCAAACATCCCCCAAACGAAAAGGGAGGATTTTTCCTTGTTCATTGTCATGCTATTATCTTTGCAGAAGGTAATGAGAAATTATTTTAAGTGTCCTAAGTATTTCATACTTCCTTGAAAAAAAATGAGAATATCATCCATGAAGAGAATATGAGAGAGGGATAAAGAGATTACTGCTCTTCCTTCAAATTCTCGGATTCAACTGCATGGTGGATCAATCTTCCTAGTCCCTCTACAAGAAGGATAAAGAGAAGTGGAAAGAGAAGGAACCCTTGGCAGATACCCCTTTTCGGCTTGAAAAATGGAGTTGCAAAGTCATTTATTAAAATGGAAAAGGAGGATGGGCTAATGCAATTCATAATCCAAGAAATGAAATTGTGACTGAAACCCAATTGGATTAGGAAAAGCCTTATATATAACATGGTATCCCCATTTTGTGGATAACTAAGGAGATTATGTCTCGAGGCCCTCAGGTTGCAGATATGGAGTGTCGAGAGATTACATGACCAGCGGTACCCTTTGCACAGATGGAAAACCCACTCACCACAATAGATGGTTACAATTTTGCAGATGGTATCCACCACACCAGTTGGCTTCCGAAAGTTAGTGGGCCTTGCTCCATGAGGTATAAGTCAGTATTATGGTGAGCATCATTTCAATATTCAAGCAATTTGATTATGTTGTATCTTAGATTGCTCTAGATTTCATGATATATGCTTGGACACTATGCCTTTTTCCCTGCTTCACCTTGGTGGTTGACATTGTGCCCTAGTAAGTGGTTTTCCTTGGGGATGGGTTTGCTACTGGGAACTCCCTTAATGATCCATCATACCGTTCCCGGCCATACTTGCCACTTTCCATCATTATTCCCCTCCATTTCCTTATCTCTTGGGATTTTAGGGTGTATTGACCAAAGAATGGGTTGTCCCTCATTCTATGGGAAGAAGGGGATAAAGGCCTAGAGGAGTTGATGTTGGGTAAAAGATAAAAACCTTTTATAAACCTTCCAGATGCTTCGCCCAAGGATTACCCAAGAAAGCAATGAAATGCTTATCTTTAAATAAAGGGGACCCACAATATAATAAATAATGCTTAAAAGGTTAAGTTGAAGGATAGGAGGTCTCATCACTAGCCGACCTATCATCTCCATATATATCTAGTGGTATGACATTTTCATCATATGGTCACCAAACCAGGGCAATGGCTCTCAGTTGCATGGCTGAGAGAAAGGGGGTCTCAGCATGAGCCAGCCTTCTCATTTCCACTAGGTGTTTGTGGGTGACATTGCCATCATCTGGTCACCACGCCATGGAAATGACTTTCAATATCTTCTTATGCTATTATGAAATAAAATTCAAAGAAAGAAATATAAAAGGCAATTGATGGGCTTGGAAAAAGTACATTGCGAATGAAGGTACCACACACCCTCTACAAAGGCACCCATGAATGAGATACTACGATCCCTTGTATGTCATGAGCCCTATGCCTATTGAGTCTTGACCCCATCCACCTCATACACTTTACACGTCTTAGAGAGGGACCTCTTGGAAGCTCTCCTTGACCTAGGGAAAGATCTACCCAATAAGATACCTCGTCAACCCTCCCATATTTAAGCTTGACAAGTCGCATAGTGTCTTTGAGTTGTTAATTGTTTGATATGGTGATATTTGATGCACATGCTTGGATGGCTTATTTATTGATTGGATTCACTTATCATGATGTTATGACTTGAGATCCTTGGAGGGTGTGTTCATTTGTCTTTGCAGGGCCTAGTTGGTGGACAATTTTGGGAGAACAAGCCTAGCTTGGGATTCCATGGTGCTACAAGCCCACAKGTTAGATACCAAAGGCCCGCATGCCAGATGAGAGAGATCATACTTGGATGCCCTTGATGATGACTTGGACAACCTATCACACCCCTTACTTGCTAAATGATTTTCCGAGGAGGGGTAAAACATTCCACTTTTGAGCTTGGCATCATGATCTTGGGGGCTAGGGCATGGTGGTAAGGTGCCACTCTTTGACACATGGACATTTTGAGGAGAAGAAGGTATTTACCATGATATGAGTGCCTAGATGCTTGACACATGGCCTTTGGAGGCCCATCCATGCTTCTCCAACACCAACGATTCCCTCAAAGTGGTAAAACATCCCATAAAGGGGTGAAATCCTCCTAAATTAGGGTTTAATTTGTGCAAAAAGTGAAGTTTTAAGTGAATTGTTTAATATTACTTTGTTAAGGGGGAAATATTAGGGTTGTTGATCGCTAATATTGTGTTTTACTCCTTATTTTGTTGACAAATTATGTTAGCTACTTTAGGTATAAATAGAGATCATAAGATATCATTTTAAAAGATAACTCTCCCTCTTGTGAGAGACTTGGTCTAAAATTTTCGGCTCTCTTGGATTTTTCATCCCTTGTGCACTTTTTTTATGGCTATGTTTATTAATGGTTGATGGAGGAGGCCTAGCGCTAGCTTTAGATGATGCTTTCTAGCTCTTGTGGTGATTTATCTTGGGATTTCTCTTGATCTTGGTATGGTTTTCTACTATTATGTTATCATTTTTCAAGTTCAAGTATTGTTATGCTAGGATTTAGGTGGGAAGTATAATGGAATACACCCCCACCATAGCCTTCATCATTTTATTTGTTTCATCTCATTGATTAAGGGTTTGCTAAGAGAAGTATAAGGGCATACACCCTCTTAGCTTAAACCCTAGCTTAGAGAAACTTGCCTTGGGGAGTAAAAGGGCTTACACCCCCAATGAGGTAGCTTCTCTAAGCTCCTTGTGACTCCATTAACCCAATAGTAAAGGCACTAGTCATTGAATAACTCTCTTATCAACCATTGGATTTTGCTCAAAGTTTGCACACTTGTTCTCCTTGGTCCAGCACACTTTTTTGGAAAATTTTGAGATTTCAGTGACTTATTTTCTTATTGTAATACATTGAATTTTACAGCCATAAGGCTGATACAATTTTCTGCAGACAATTTTTTACAACAGCCTTATCTTTTATGCTAAGAGTATTGGTTTTTCATCTTGAGTTTAGCTAGTCATTTACTAGTTTTTGTCTTGCATTTTCTACTTGATCTTTAGCATTTATTGAGTAGATTATAGTACCTTTTTCTTTTTGATATATATTGTTATCTATTACTACAAATTAGGGACAGAAATCTTAAATTTATTATCCAACTAACATATACTATTGCAAAGTGTCTTTTCTTGTGTCTCGGGCAGGTACAATCATCTAAAGAAGTTTTATACATGTGGGGAAACAATTACTTGACTTGCAAGGCACCTCTTTCCACCTCGCTCCACTTAGAATTGACCTATAGGGGCGTCATTTCCATCCATCATCATCTCCATATCAATCCCCCTAGGTTCACTGGGATCTCCTCCCAAGAGTGACCTAGTCACCCTTGAAGTGCGGGACCTACATCGAGGTGACATTGGGTGTAGGATTCCCAAGTTGTAGCACTTGTTCTGTGGTTGGGTCGGGATTTTCCCACCCTATAACTTGCGCTATAACATTTTGGCATCGTTGTCGTGGAAGATTTTGAATCTTCTCCGTGCCCTAACGACACTTTGGTAAGCTATCGCAAATCCCTTCCCTTAGCTTGCCTGGCGACTCCACCCAAGGGACGTTCCATTTCCACCCTTGATGAAATCTCCTTGAAGTTCATCTGGCAACTCCACCTTCCATGAACCCACCTTTCCATTTTTCCCCCTTTCCATCCTTTGATGAGCCTTGATCTCATCTGGAGACTCCATTGAGTTGTCCTTTCAATCAATGGAAATATGGCACCATGGGATGAACCCCCATCCAAAAATTATGCCTCGAAGAAGGAACTTTTACAAATGGAAAAGGAGGAGGATGCTAATAAAGTTGTCGAGGAAATGATAAATCGCATAAGAGAATTATTTCCTACCCTTGACGATGAAGAAGTATTCGAAGAACAGACATATAAAAAAAGTCATCAAGAAGAGAACATAATGAGTTGTGACCCTTTCAAATGCCTTGATGATGATTCATTCCATGACCTTGAAAGTGAATAAGTATCGGAGGAAACCTCGGATATGACATATCCCCTTGAAGAAAAGCAAGCAAAGAACTATGCACTCAGAATCAAGCCTCTTGTAATGAAGAGGAGATGGAGGGGCTTGTCTATAAAAAGAGAGAAGAATTATGATAAAGCACAACATATTGAGGCATCACTATCTTTGATCCCACTTGATGAAGGAAAGGTTCTCCAACCTTGTTTACCTCCTAATGTTGAAGAAGCGATCAGTCTCGATGATGAAGAATCTGAAGGTCCAGTTGAATACATCCATGCCTTTTCTCCTCCTACACACAAAGACGAAAATATGGTCAATTTCAGTCATACCGATGGTCTTATGAAAGTACCCTTCGCAATGGTTGATGAGCCTATAGACACTTTCATACAGACTGGAAGACGCAGATGTGATCTTAGTTGTCTCAAATTTGATAGAGACCCCATCTATGACATTGAGGGTAGCTCTCAAGCAGAGGGGGTGTCATAAACAAAGGAGTGGTCCTCATACATATATGATTCATATGTTTGGTTGCCTAGTGATGATATGGTTAGAGATATGTTTCGCCCCTTCAAGGATGACTTGCCACAACATACTCAGAGTGATCTGTAGTCATCCTTTGGTACATACCCTTTTGAGGATGAATATTTATTTTATGATGACTTCTAACCAGTGTGATCAGATTTTGAAGAATACCAGGACGCGGCCACCTCAGAGCAGTCAGAGGTTCATTCTTCAAAGCGAAAGTATTTTCATCTTGGATATTTCCATGGAGATTCACAGGCGAAGAGGCAGTGTTTTTCTACACCTGAGATTGCTCCTTACCTCTTATCCTCTTCTCCAAAAAACCATGTAGTATTTTTATGATCTCTTGTTTCCTCTCAGTCCTCGACAAGAAGTGAGTCTTTGTGTGCGGATGAAGATGAGCCTTCATCTACATATAGTATCCCCCTTGAGAGATGGATTGATCAGTCTTGTGGCTACACTTTTAGGAAGGATGATCGTACAAATGGTTTCTCTTTCCAGTAGGATTTCCTCCCTCCCACCCACTTCCATGATCATACAGATGGAAAACCCACTCACCACCACAGATGGTCACAGGTTTTTAGATGGCATCCACCACAACAGCTAGATTCTGGAAGGTAATGGGCCTTGCTCCATGAGGTACAAGTCAGTATTGTGGTGATCATCATTTCAATATTCAAGCCATTTGATTATATTGTATATTAGATTGCTCTAGATTTCATGATATATGCTTGGACATTATGCCTTTTTCCATGCTTCACCTTGGTGGTTGACATTGTTCCCTAGTAAGTAGTTTTCCTTGGGGATGGGTTTGCTATTAGGAACTCCCTTAATGATCCACCATACCATTCCTGACCTTACTTACCACTTTCCATCATTATTACCCTCCATTTCCTTATCTCTTGGGATTTTAGGGTGTATTGACCCAAGAAGGGGTTATCCCTCATTCTATGGGAAGAAGGGGATAAAGGCCCAGAGGGGTTGATGTTGGGTAAAATATAAAGGCTTTGTATAAACCTTCCAGATGCTTCAACCAGGGATCACCCAAGAAAGCAATGAAACACTTATCTTTGAATAAAGGGGACCCAAAATATAATAAAGAATGCTTAAAAGGTTAAGTTGAAGGATAGGAGGTCTCATCACGAGAGGACCTATCATGTACGTAGAATCTAGTGGTATGACATTGTCATCATGTGGTCACCAAATCAGGGCAATGGCTCTCAGTTGCATGGCTAAGAGAAAGGGGGTCTCATCACAAGCCAACCTTCTCATTTCCACTAGGTGTTTGTGGGTGACATTGCCATCATTTGGTCACCATGTCAGGGTAGTGACCTTCAATATCTTCTTATGCTATTATGAAGTAAAATACAAAGAAAGAAAGATAAAAAGTAATTGATGGGATTGGAAAAAGTCAATTGTGGATGAAGTTAGCACACACCCTCTACAAAGGCACCCATGAATGAGATACTACGACCCCTTGTATGTCATGATCCCTATGCCCATTGAGTCTTGACCCCATCCACCTCATACACTTTACATGGATTAGAGAGGGACCTCTTGGAAGATATCCTTGACCTAGAGAAAGACCTACCCAATATGACACCTCGTCAACCCTCCCATATTTAATCTTGACAAGTCGCATAGTGTCTGTGAGATGTTAATTGTTTGATATGGTGATCTTTGATGCACATGTTTCGATGACTTATTTATTGATTAGATTCACTTATCATGATGTTATGACTTAATAACCTTGGAGGGTGTGTTCATTTGTCTTTGTAGGACCTAGTTGGTGCACAATTTTGAGAGAACAATCCTAGCTTGGGCTTCCATGGGGCTACAAGCCCACAAGTTGGATACCAGGGGATCGCATGTCAGATGAGAGAGATCAGACTTGGATTCCCTTGATGATGACTTGGATGACCTATCCCACCCCTTACTTTCCAAACGATTTTCCCATGAGGGAAAAAATGTTCCACTTTTGAGCTTGACATCATGATCTTGGAGGCTAGGGCATGGTGGTGAGGTGCCTCTCTTTGACACATGGAAGTTTTTAGGACAAGAAGGTCTTCACCATGATATGAGTGCATAGATGCTTGACACATGGCCTTTGGAGGCCCATCCATGCTTCTCCAACACCAACGATTCCCTCAAAGTGGCAAAACATCTCCTAAAGGGGTGACGTCCTCCTAAATTAGGGTTTAATTTGTGCAAAAAGTGAAATTTTAAGTGAATTGTTTAATAATACTTTGTTAACGGGGGAAATATTAGGCTTCGTGACCCCTAATTTTGTGTTTTACTCCTTATTTTGTTGACAAATTATGTTAGCCACTTTAGGTATAAATAGAGATCATAAGATCTCATTTTAAAAGATAACTCTCCCTCTTGTGAGAGACTTGGTCTGAAATTTTTGGCCCTCTTGGCTTTTTATCCCTTGTGCACTTGTTTTATGGCTATGTTTATGAATGGTTGATGGAGGAGGCCTAGCACTAGCTTTGGATGATGTTTTCTATCTCTTGTGGTGATTTATCTTGGCATTTCTCTTGATCTTGGTATGGTTTTCTACTATTATGCTATCATTTTTCAAGTTCAAGTATTGTTATTCTAGGATCTAGGTGGGAAGTATAAGGGAATACACCCCCACCATAGCCTTCATCATTTTATTTGCTTCATCTCATTGATTAAGGGTTTGCTAAGAGAAGTATAAGGGCATACACCCTCTTAGCTTAAACCCTAGCTTAGAGAAACTTGCCTTGGGGAGTAAAAGGGCTTACACCCCCAATGAGGTAGCTTCTCTAATCTCCTTGAGACTCCATTAACCCAATAGTAAAGGCACTAGTCATTGATTTGTTGCATTGGAGAAATAAAATATTGCATTGGGAAACATGATTTTCGGTCATTTTTACTTCTTGCAAAGTGGATTGTTTTCCTTGTGCCTTGGGCACCTCACATCCACTAGGGCATCTCCATATAGAGGCTACTTATTGTTGTTGTTAAAAAATTGCATCTTAAGCCATTAGGGCTGAAGAAACTCTAACTTACTTTCTTGAATAACTCTCTTATCAACCATTGGATTTTGCTCAAAGTTTGCACACTTGTTCTCCTTGGTCCAACACACTTTTTTGGCAAAGTTTGAGGAGATTTAAGTGGCTAATTTTCTTGTTATAATACATTGAATGTTACAGCCATAAGGCTGATATAATTTGTTGCATACAAGTGTTTACAACAACCTTATATTTTATGCTAAGAGTTTTGATTTTTCATCTTGAGTTTAGCTAGTCATTTACTAGTTTTTCTCTTGCATTTTCTACTTGATCTTTAGAATTTATTGAGCAGATTATAGTACCTTTTTCTTGCTGATATATATTTTTATCTATTTATTTAAATTAGGGACAGCAATATTAACTTTCTGATCCAACTAAAATATACTATTGCAAAGTGTCTTTTCTTGTGTCTCAAGCAGGTACAATCATACGGAGAAGTGTTATACGTCTGGGGCAACAATTACTTGAATTGCAAGGCATCTCTTTCCACCTTTCACTCCACTTATACTGGACCTATAGGGGATTAATTTACATCCATCTTCATCTCCATCTCAATCCCCCTAGGGTCATCGGGATCACCTCCCTAGAGTGACCTAGTGACCCTTGAAGTGTGGGACCTACATCGAGGTGACAATGGGTGTAGGATTCCTAAGTTATAGCACTTGTTCCGTGGTTGGGTCGGGCTTTTCCCAACCTACAACTTGCGCTATAACATAGACAACTAACCCTAATGAAGGATTTTTAGAGATCAAGATTAAAAGTGACATCTTTTTGTTTTCCCATGTGAATATAGTGCATGCCTTTTGTTAAGGCGTATGAGATCCCTTTAACTCAACAGCAAGAACCAAACCCACCTTAGAGGCCCAATTAGACTCTGCAGTGTTTGATGGTGGAATAGTTCTCTAGATCTTTTGATCTGGCTAATTTATCGATGGGCTTTACTTGGTGATTGACAGGATATCTTTCTATCAAAGTTCCTCCTTCAGCTTAAACGTTCTCTTTTGTGTCTTTTCTTTTATTAGATGAGTCTGATAAAATGATATGCGCTGGTATAAACCAACTGATAGAAGGGATTCTTAACTACTAAAGAAGGTTGAGCTTGGCATAACCCTCGTTCTCAAGCATGCAAACAAAGATATTCACACCTATTACAAGCCTATTACTAATACATTAACTTGTCAGTATTTCATCATTGACTGGGATACAATTATCATAAGAAAAATACGCATGTAATAAGATGATTGCAAGAAAAATATTTTCCTTAGCTCTACCATCAATCACACATTAACACAAAGATTTTCTTTCCATCATTAAGAACAAAAGAACTACAAAAATATTGAAACATATAACTTATCAATAGATTCAGAAACTCTTACTTGTTACAGCATCAATTACTGAAATAAAAGTTGGAAGTAATTCCTCCTCAATCCAATCACATAACGCCTTTGATGAAAAAATAGAATTTTGTCTCTGGTCCTAAATAGGACTTCTCAATTAAGGTTGTTTAGAAATAGTTCTTTACAATTCCCCTAAAAGAGGGTATTTTTCCAAAATCATTGACCTTTGCTAAAAGGTCAATCCCTTTATTTATAAAAAATCACTAACTAAAAATAGTTGCTACAAGTTTAAGTTAAGTAAAACAAAATATCGCCACGTGGCATGTGATCTCTTTGTTCTCTAGGAATCGTCTCGTGGTTCTAATGGAGTGGATGAATCTTCTCATATTCTGACCACTTGACGAAGAGATACTCGCATGTGTTTGCATACGGGAACTTGTGCTAGTCCATCGGGGCTGAAAGGATTTCTTTCACTTCTACTACTCATTCTATGTATTTGATTAAATGGCACTTTATCGTTGCAGAATTGCATGAACCTTGATCAGATGTTCCATAAATTGTTGTATTTGACCGGGTTCCATGCTTGTCACCTGTGCGATCTCTAATGGCCATGCCGAGTCTTGTTTTGCATGTCGCTTGACTATGTCATGCAGGTCGACAAAGTCTTCGGGTGAGYTGAACTCTAGGAGGCCAATGCCTTTCATCTCCCGATTTATCTTTTCCCAGCYCTTTTCGCACTCGGCCCACTTCTTATGTATATCCTGTTGAAATTCCTGGGCCAYACTTACCCAGTATTCGGTTGCTTTCCTGATCCGAGAAATGTTATTATCCCTTAACACTCAAATCCCATGCTCCTTTGTGTCTCGGCCCTTATGTAATACGTTGATGTAGTCAATTCTTTCTACCACTTGGTATTCTTTTTCATACCATCTCTCCACATCCTTGCAGGTTTCCAGTGCCATAAGGGTATCTTCTTGGAAATCGGCTATACCTGCAGTGAAAAGATGTCATTCATTTGTGAACTTTGCATAAGCATCCTGAAACTCACTCTTCAGAAACATTGTGGCCTGCGTTGAGTCTTGATAGTATTTTTCCAAATGGCACAAATGATCTAACTCCTTTAGTGCATCGGCCAGTTCCTTTTCATCTCGCCTTGCTCTATCCAATGTGGCATCCATGATAGTCATCCCTACGCTGATGAGCTCAAACGTATTTGCGTGTTCTGTATTGAGCAGCTTCTCCTTTGTGGTGATGAGAATTGAGCTATCCAGCATGAGACTTCTCTTCTTGGTGGTCCTCTTCATGATAGCTTTCCTCTTCCTGTCATAAGCGATCTTTTGTATATCGGCAACCTCGTCAATAGGCTCAGGGATTTGTTTTTCTCCCCGGGTTAGAGTGTTTCCCAGGCTCCCTGTCGTGTGTATTTGTTCTAGGATTGGTTCCTGGACTTCTTTCACATGCTCTGATGGCTCGACCTTCGTTTGTTGTTCATCAGCTGGTGAGGTACCGGACAAAATTGAAGAATCAGTGATAGGTTCAGTACTTACTTGGATATTGGTTGTTGAGGTGTCGATCTCTTGCTGTTGAACTTCCTCTTTTTTTCCACCTGATCCTAGCTCATCCCTCGAGCTATCTTTTGGGATCTCTGGTAGGTTGAGCAACTCAGTGTCTAAGACACTTTCGACCTCATGGTCGCTCTATGGAAGGTTTTGAACTAAAGCATCAGGACTTGGGGAAGATGTTTTCTCAAGTTCCTTCTCCTTTGTAATCAGTATCGGAGTTACCAAGGAGACCTTCGAACTCTCTTCATCATCATAGATGGTTATTAGATCAAACAAGGGGTTTGGCACACCTGTTTCACCTGACATTCTTGAAACCTCATATTGGGTTGGAATGGTCATTGGTGATCTAATCTATGGTGATGGAACTCTAGGGTTTTCCAGACCGGGGATTTCCTCCAGTTGTATTGACTCTAAGCCACTTGGCTCCTCTCTGATTCTGATTGGGTCATCTGAGGGTACCCTCATCATTTTTATTATTTGAGAATCGTTCTCTAATTAGTCGATGACTCTCTGGGATTCTTCTAGTAACAACAACCCTCTCCTTTGTGCCTTTGTGGTCTCTGTTGCTCTGATTTCTTCTTTAACCCGAAGAGCTTCTTGAGCCAACTGCCCTATTGTCCTGACCTACTCATCCATGCTCATATATTTGAACATGGTCATGTTTGGGTTGGCTTTCCTTTGTAATACCTCCTCCTAATCCTGAGCACATTCTGAAAAAATCTCATCCTCGAACTTGTCATGCGCATATGGCCAACAGGAAGAGACTTGTGAAGTGTGTTGGAGGAAAAGGCCTTTAGGGTTGTTCTTGTGAAACCGGCCTATCGGGAACCTGAATTCAAGCTAACTCAAACCTTCTTTTTTGACTTGAGCAGTGTCCTTCACTATCTAAAACCCCACATGGAAACCGTAGGGTATAAATGTGTGTTTCTTGTACTTAACCAGAGTGGTGTTATAGGCCTA
>JASDQU011104599.1:0-32807 GCA_032191745.1 Picea mariana
CACCATCTTTATAGAGAGATTCGTTGTAGGAGATTGGCAGGGCCGTTGAGGATTATATCACTTGGGTTTTCATTACAGGGCCTTGGACATCAGATCTAGTGCTTTCTGAGATAGTTTTATGGCTCAGATTATTTCTTGAGCAGTGAGACGAATTGAAGAGAAGGAGGGTGTTTTTGAGATCCAGATCTAGTCTGTTTGGAGGGTTACACTTCAGATCTGACCCTGAGACTTCACCTATTGACTTGCAGTGTCCCGATCTATATTTCTAGAGAGTTTCAGAGCATTTGGAGGCCTCCTTCAGCAGGGCCAAATTATCTAGGGCTTCAGTCATCCAGTGGGGCGCACCATTCAGTGGAGGGTTTCAGATCTACAGAGATTGAGAGGGATCTTGGAGATTCGGGCACCTGGGTTGTTCTTACCATCACCCGATCTATCAATTGGCATATTTCTTAGGGTGATTGGACACTTTTGGAAGCAGGGCCAAGTTATTGAGGGTCTCGGCCTTCTATTGGAGTGTGGCATTCTTCAGCTGGAGAGTTTGGCATTCAGATCTGCTTGTATTGATCTTCATTTCTTATTCAACCTTTGGAGGTATCTTTTGTATTAGCAGGAGCATTTTGTGGCAGCTCTTATCTATTGTCTATCTTCTTGGCCATCTGTTGAGCATTCCAAATCGACATCTTCATTGTAGCAGGTTTCTCTATTTTATGAATAATGAAGATTTGAGATGTTTTGGCTTGTCTATCTTATTGCATATGGTTGAGGTATGTTCCATGGTTATCTCTTTCCGTTATTTGCTGCATACACACATATAAACACATCTAAACAAATAGATCAGCAAATTGTTTGACGAAATACCACAACCAGAAAAAGTTTTAAAAAGACACCAAAACCATGATGATCCTTGCATAATGGCTTCGGATCATTACATGTTCAACCCTTGGACTRCAAGAAACTCCCTTTTAAATGTAATGGATGAATATGGGCATTTCAACAAGAAATACCCAAATAAATCTTCCCCTTCAGTGCTAGAGAAAGATAAGGGATTCCAAACAGTTACCAAGCACTCRAGTAGGAGGAGAAAATAAGGTATGGCCCATAAAATTAATCCAAAGGCAACACCCAATCAAAACAAATTTGTAGCATTGAACACGGAGTAAGAAGGCAAATCTTGCAAAGTCACAACACCTCGTAACCCAATCCAAAACAACCTTGTAACTATAGAATCTACACAAGAGGAAGAACTCCACATCAAAAAAGTACCCCTCCCTCCCTGATTGAGTGAAGAATCCTTGGAGAAAACAAAATGATTGGAGAATCCCAATGAATCCAAAGAATCCAACAACCGGCAAAGCAACCTGAGAAAAGTTGGAGCTAGACATTGTCTAAACTTCGATATGTCTCCTTGGTGACTTGTAGAACAAGAATGTTGTATAACTAGAAAACTTCACAGATATCAACAACAATAAATAGGTTGAGAAGGTATCTGCATTGAATCCAAAAAACTCAGAGAAACCCATGGATGTGAAGCTAGGAAGAGAGCTAACCTCATTAGAGTTCATGGACTACATGGTAGGAATTCATCTTAAAATAGAAAAAGATAATTATTGCAAGCTTGTCCCTACCTACCTGTTGGCGGGCGTTTATGACACACTGTCAACAGGAAGGATAGATCCGGACCGGGGTTGTCTATTTAACCCAAGCCGTTTGGTATAATCTAATCTGACAGGTTTTATGGCTCCGTTAACCAACTAGGGTCCTAAAATAACTAAAGGAAATAAACTAACTAAAGATACAATTTTAACAATCAATACATTAATTACAAATGTACAGCCAAGAGTGTTAATATACAATGATGATATACAATTTGCAAAGTTTAAACAAAGCTTTGCGAAAAATGATTGTTTGAGATAATGTTTCTTAAACTGATTAAGTAAAAAAAAAAAAACTTATTCTAATGATCAAACTATCAAACTATTAAATAGCGAATGAATATGATTGACATGATATGACGAAAACAGAGAAAGCTAATTAACGTCTAAATAATGCAATCATTATCCATTCATATATAAACAACTTAAATAAATAATACATGGACTAACCTCTAGTTGATCAGCATTAATAAACTAAGTTCATCTCTCTGCGTTGTATGGGCTCCTGTTTGTCCTGCATTAAGTGGAAACCTATGACATAAACAATCATAATACTTCCTAAAGAAATTCAAGGAAGTGTTTTGTATTTTGGTGTGAATTTATAACAGCGGAAAGATAAATAATTGTATATTCGGTGACCTCAAGATAATCAATAGCTGAGAATGAAAGAAATCTCAATCCTGGGCAGTGATATTATCAATCATTTAACATCAGAAGTAAACTCAAAAATAACTAAATAGTTGATCGATCATGGGTACAAACTAGACCAAAATATAATGAACAGTATTTAGATAATCAACGATATAAAATAGCATGTGAAGAAAAGACTAAAGCTAAATCAACAAAAGCAACATTTCATAACCTAGAAATTATAGGAGAATACAATGAAAGAAACATTGTACAGTTTCCACAGGTCTAAAGCCAATAGCAAACCGCTTTCTCATATAACTTCAAAAGATGTGGCCATTCTATGGTCCCAAAAACCCTGCTTTACACCAAGCAACAAAAGTTATTTAAACATGTCTTGGATCAGTTACCTCTTATCATACAAGATAGAGGATGATCCCTGAAAATAAGTTTGTTTTACAAAAATAGAATAACAAAAGGATACTCATGTAGAAGTTTTTACATCAAAAATAATTACATTAATTACATTGTTTTTTCAAAAATGGAAAATTAATAAGCAATTGAACGCTTAACCCATGATTCATTTTCCTTACACATAGCATCATAATCTGTTGTTTATCTGAAATGATAAAACGAAATCAAAGTTTAGATAAAATACACAGAAAAAATTTAAAATAGACTAGCTACAGAATCTTTTGATTCTGTAGCTAGTCTCAAAATAAAATCAAAAATGAATCTATTTATTGTTTCTCAAACAGAATCAAAACAAATATTTACCATTTCAGAGATTTGATAGAGAATCATCTGATAAGTCTGAATTTATGATGGTGTTGAAATTTGTTGAGTTTTTAATAATCACATGACCAGACCGCTTAATCCTTTTGTTTTCCCTGTGAGCATTCGATCAAACGCAGGCTTTCAAGTCGTCATTCTCCCTCTCGAGCAAAGAGTTTTGTGCTACCATTTGGTTTAATTGGACTTAAAGATAGGGGACATCCCGGTAATATCTCCCAATCCAATCAAACAGTTTTCACAATGAACTAGTTCTATGGTAGGCAGAGGTTGACCCTGTTTTGCAGAGGGCAATTTAGTTTGTCCTGTGATTTGCTTCAAATCGTGTTGTAAACCAGAGAAACCCTCTTGTTTCTTGAGGAACGGTGGGAGATTAGAAACGAAATTGAACTGTATTGCATCAGTGTCGATATCATTACCCARAATTCGGTCATCTACATCCTCTTGAGCAATAAAATTATYGATCTCATCCTTCGAAAAACGATCATCGACCTCGATCACAAGAATCGAGCTCTGATGATCATGCTGTTGATTTCTCAAATTTCTAGATATGAGTCGGCCTAGTCTCTTGTTTGTAAAATTCACATCTAGATTACTTTGTTTCTTATACMTGTCCTTTTTCTTGACAATCGATTCGTTTAAAACACCCTGAATCAGCTCATGAGTAGGAACACTAGAAACTTTATCCTTTAAATCATCTAAAACTTCTTCCAAARACTTTCTGGACATGAAATCGCATCGTGGCTTCTGGATAGCAACAGAGGTTTGATCTATGGACGCATGGCCTTCTTATGGATTAACACATAGGTTTTCAATAGTGGGGTTAGATCGACAGGGACTAGGGTTTTCATCATGATGCAAAGGTGATTCTATTACATTTTCAGGTAGGTTAAAATTATTTCTAAACAAGAAATTTTCCCAACTATCCCCAGTTTTAGACATGCGAAACCACGAGGATTCGGATGAAGCCATGGTGAAACAAGCTTGACTGTGAGTTTAGTTTCTGTCTCTGATAGAACTTAGCCATTTTCTGCATACTCCTATACAAATAAAAAGGCATATTCAACTTGAAACCTAGAAAAACCATCAGCAGGCGGACATGATACAAGAAGATAAAACCATATCTACCTTCACAGGCTATGAATTGCTTAAGCATTAAGAGCAGGCCATGCCATTGAGGTTTGAAAAGAGCAATTGGTGTACCTTTTATACAGCAATGTGATTTCTTGGAGGCCGTGAGTAAACGCCAGGGCACGCCTTCGATTTTGATGTTCTTAAACCACCGATCTCCCTCTTGGGATAATCCTATAGCCTCTGCTATGGAACCTTCGGTCACTTCTAGCTACAGATCCCCAATCTTAGCCCTAGTGCCATCAAAATTCTAAGCGAAATCTTGGGCCATAGCAAGGTTGAAACCCTCAAACCGTCTGATGAAACCATCCCAGCCATATGCCACAATATTGTCCATGGCATTGTCATGAGAGAGGAGAGCTTGCGAACCATTGGGCTCGATTCTCACCACGGGTGCCATTGAGATCTTCACATAGAAACAGCAAGGGTAGCGAGAGGTGGGTTGTGTTCTCCAACACGCGAAAAGTAAGATGAGGTCTGCATAATCGGTAGGAACCCAATACCTAAGGATTCGGGAGGCTACCATAACAACCATTTGGAGCTTTGAATGGGTAGTAACCAGAGGACACGCAGAACAGAAAACCATTGTGTGAAATGAATGCCAAGACCAAAGCATCAAAACTTACCACTTGCAACAATGAATGCGGGCCTGAGCTATGCAGGATGAAGGGATGATGTTTGAAGGCAAGTGTGTCAGTCCTGTACCAGGACGACAAGACCGTGACTCCACTGCTAAGGGTAACATTCAATTTTCAAATTAAACCAAAGTTTGCTTGCTGCGCGATCATAGATATGTCAAATGTGAAAACCATATAATCAAAGATAGAAATCACTAAGTCATATCTCCCAAGGTGGATAACTCAAGTGTTATGGTAATGGATCAACAAATGAAAATGATAGACTTGCAAACTTTAAGGTTTTATAAAGATATAGATGTCTTTTAGGTGTAATCCCATTTGCAAAAAGAAAAATCCACAAACTGTAGGATGACCACTCAAACCAAATTTTGTTCTAATTTCATGCTTTCAGTGATGAAATTGAACAAAACAACGATAGATTAAAACAATGAACTCGTACACACAGCTAGACAAATGAATCTTCTCAAAGCCAAAAAATATAAAAATGTTTATAAGGAGGAGGCAGCTACAGAAAAATTGGCGATGACATTTTACCATGATAAAATTTGACAAGAATTGTTGGCTGCCAACACTACCACACCCCTCTCACAAGGAGCAGAAAATCTCATAAGGATATTAAGGAAAAAGAAGTGGGAAAAAGTGTAGCTCAAGGAACTTAGTTCATGCTGGCCCTTACAGTGAGACAAACCAGCATACAACTCCATTAGCTTTATAAGATAAATGTATTGTTTTTGTGTAACCAAATTAAACAAATATACTTCATTCACCAAGGCAAAAAATGAAACACATTTGGCATTTGGGAAAATTTATGGACAAGGTGAAAAGAACTTTAGAAGTAAGCACCCTCCAATCTTGTAAGGACCATTGTACAAATATGACCGCAACGTTTTTCTAAATATAAAACACATGTTATTGTGAAGGAAATTTAGTAAGCTTATTAATTTGTCATGTTATTTAAATGTTGCGAATGTTCTTGTTCACTGCTGGTTTCCCAATTGTTAGAAGTTTTCTTTTTAATTTGTTTTTTATTTAAATGTTTGTTGTTTTTTTACATGCTTATACTTTGTCTGAGTTAATTTTATTATTGTTTGTCAATTATTGTGCCCTAAAAAAATAGTGAACCTAAAAAAAATGGCACAACATGACAAGTATTAGCATAGGGTACTATCAAATTGACTTGAAAGGAATATGGGTTAACAAGTTAACCGTGGTCAATATGATCAATGATGGTTAACCATGGTCAAGAGTTCTAGTGTCAAAAGACATAGTTCTAAGGTCATACCAATTACCTCTAACATGAGTGAGCCATACACAATGCCATAGTTSTAAGGTCATACCAATAAATTACCTCTAACATGAGTAGGCCATACACAATGCCTTAGGGTACAACACAAGCGTTGCATAAGATTATCCTGCTACCCAATTGCCTAATTATCCCCATTTAGTCCAATTGAACCAATTTACCCTAGTAAGWGCCCCAATTAACCCTCCAAAAAAAAATTTGTGAAAAACATATCCTACATATCCTGGGAAACCCACTAGGTACTTCCCCTCATTCCAAGGATAGTACCTAGGGTAAACCAAACTCTATAGAAGCTCGAGGCTTTTGTCAACACAAGGCTCAAGGTTGTTACAACAATATACTCGTTAAGATCTCAACATATCATTTGCAAGAATTGACCTTGGGTGGAGAGAATAACACTCCTCACAACTACCCAAGCTAGAACCAATTGACAATTAGCCCTCCAATTATTTCCCCAATTGCCTAATAAATCTAAGTTGTCTAGATAACCCAAACTAAACCCATATTGCATAATGCCCAATTAGCTCCACTTCTCCTTAGTTTCCCAATTAGCCTAATTATTGCTAACATTCCCAATTAATCCCACTTAACTCAACTTTCCACAACTTCCTCAATTATCCAATGAGCCCCACTTCCCCAACCCAATTATCACAATTTACCTCAATTGCCTAAATTCAATTTTCAGAATTACCCCAATTAGCCCTGATTTCCATAGTTGCCCAATTAGCTCAATTTAATCTAATTTAAGCCAAACACCCTAATTGCCTCAATTAGTACCCCAATTAAGTCTAATTTGTCTAGATAACTCCAATTACCCCTAATTTCACCAAATGCTCAATTATTTGAGTTTCCCAATTAATCTTATTTCTCCAATTTTCCAAGTTGGCCCCCAATAACCTCAATTTTCTGCAATTTCCCTAATTGTCCCAATTAAACAAATTAACCTCACTTTCCTAATACCCCAATTAGTCTAATTTGCCCCAATCACCCAAATTGGCCCAATTGCCCTATCTAGTTTAGCTTCTAAATTCCCCAAATTCCCTAGTCGTCCAAATAGACCCCATTTTCCTAATTGACCAATTTACCTAAAGTGGCCCAAATCACAAAAATTACCTTAATTTTCGAAACTAGCCTAATTTTCCTAATTATGTATACTGCCCCAATTAACCAATTTCCCTAGTTTTCTTAATTGCCTCGATTAACCCCAATTAGCCCACATTTCTCTAATAGCCCAATTATCCATTTAGTTGCAATTTCCCAATTATCCCTTGTTGTCACCCTAATTTTACTCTGTGACATTCGAGTGAGCATTAACTTGTGCAAATACAGTCAATTACAGATTTTAAAGACCATTTATGGGCTACTGAGCAACATTCGAGTGAGCATTAACTTGTGCAAATACAGTCAATTACAGATTTTAAAGACCATTTATGGGCTACTAAGCAAGGTCCACTTATCATGAGACTTTTCCCATGAGTTGCGCAGAAAATCCCTCTTACGTTTACACAATTCGCATAGAAAAAGCTTGGAAACTGCTAAATAAAAAGTGGCAACCCACACCGCACTTAAATGTACAAGAACAATACTAGACAATGGGGCAGTGGCAGTATCAGACTCCAGAACCTTCCATCACCAACTATACTTCATCATTGGCTCACTGCCTGGTGCATCCTGTCCATTGGATACACGTTATTTATCATCTAATGGACAAGATGAAAAGGCAGTGAGTCAGGCTCACTACATGGTGCTTTAATACTTCATCACCCTGTCATGCAAGATGGGGATGGAAAGAGCTGTGCTTCTCAAGTTATAAATACAAGGATTTGGTAGAGCCATGATACCAGACCTATTTTGTTGGGATTTCGTTGTTATCTATAAGATGTGCATGTGTAGACGGTCTCCCATTTGTGGTTATACAACATTAAAGGGCCCAAGACCAATCTGTATTTTGTACCATCATTCTGAATATTCAGAATATAATATGCACCCTTCTATCTACCAAAAATTACACACATTCACAGGCCATTCACAGGCCCACCCCCAATTCTATAGACAAATTTATCTGCTCTAAATAATAAGTTTGACACACAACTTACCTAATGAAAAGCAATGTGCAAAAGATACTTCTCAAGTCTTTTGGCAGCAGTGTTACCGACTGTTGTGTCAATTCATATATCTGAAACGAGAAGACAATTCATGGACGCAGCATCAAGAAATCTGAATTAAAAAACTAGATGATAAATAGCTTCCAATAAAGGTTTATACAAAGTACATATTAGAACATGAGCAAAGATGCATCATGTTATTTTTAAAAAGGAGCTCCAACGTAAGACAGCTTCGTGACTAGGTTTTACAGTATCCAAAATTGTCTTCGAAGATATACAATATAATGCTAATAAGGAAAGCCAAAATGTGCCAGATGATATTTGCTTTACCAAAGCACAAAAATGCTTGAACAGACAACAGTAACACAACATATAGGCTGCTGTAACGAACAGCTTGTTTTTCAAAATTTCTAGGTCATGTTCAGTAAGATATGCGGTTAATACAGCACTATACTATTCCATCTGCCTCTCTGATTCCATTAGTACAGATATCTACAAAAGAACTGAGGTTATACAATACAATTTTGGTCTTTGCAGGGAAAAACGTGACCCATGCCTTGCCTTGCATTACTTGGCTCGTGCCTTTACATGATCACTTCATGCTAAAGTCTTCCTTCTGTGCTTCCTCCATTGAAAATTCTTCATTGGAAGAGGCTTCCTCCAGTCATAAATATCTACTTCATGCTTGAGTCTTCCTTCTGTGCTTCCTCCATTGAAAATTCTTCATCAAAAGAGGCTTCCTCCAGTTGTAAATAACTGTCTGTATTTTGTGGTCCATTAATGTTATTTCTTACATGGAAATTCAAATTTGCATCACTATGGATTGAAGATCTCTGATTAATTCCTGCCAGCAGATTTGATGAGACCACTGGGTCACACGAACCACCATACAGCCCACGACTTCCAGTGACTAATGTAGTTAGTTTAGATTTCCCCTCCTGACATACATCCTAAAAAAACAGCAACAAAAGCTAAAAATCTTCAGCATTTACAATCTTAACAAATGCCTAGTTTTCAAGCATGGCTCAAAATATATTTTGAAAAAACACCAAGTGCAGAGAGAATATGACTTACATATAAACAGGACAAGTTCGAACTTGACAAAACAGTAGGTACAATTCCCAATAGCGACCCATTCTGCTGAGATGGTACACTGAAGCATATGTTGTTCTGACTACCTAAAGTGCTAGATATCACCCCAGAGCAATTGTTAAAAAGAGAACCTTGTTCTCCCAGATTAGTTAGAGCTTCCAAATGGGCATACAAACTTTCTGTTTCGTTCTGATGCTTGCTCAAAGCAGGAAAGCTTGACTTGAAAGTTGTCTGGCAGCTTTCACCTTCAGATCCTCTCCAAGGTGATGAAAATCTTAAGCTTGTTAAAAGTTGCATGGCATGCGAATCCTCTTTCTCATCTGCAGGGCCTGATTCAGGAATCAATGTGCTCAGCAAGCCAGGAAGAATTGGAGATATTGCAGATGAGATTGATGGCCCTGCACTTACAAGATAACCCTGACCAGAGGAGTGAAAATCTATCACTGGAATGTGCACAATGGGATCAGAGAAAAAGGGAGTGAAACTCGAGATCTGCTGTGGGGTGGGTACAGTTACAAATGATGAAACAGGTAATGGGACTCTGACCACTGGGTCGCTCAAGAAAGATGGTAAATTTGAAGTCTGCAGCGGAGTTGGAATATTGACCAATGATGGAACCGGAAGTGAGATTGGAGAGAAACTGACATTATGGAGATCTAGAGGCAAGGGAGGGATAAAGGCAGAAGAGGATCCAACAGATAAGTATGAAGTTGGAGGGGGTAAGCTAACTGCTTCAGTTGACAAAGATGGCAAAAATGGGGGAGTTATTGTATACTGTAAAGAAGATGCCCGCAGAGGACACGGGCAATAGTATGGTGAAAATATGGAAGTACCTGAAATTGGCACATGAGATGAAGCTGGCAGGTGAAATGCAAATGGATTGAAAGAAGCTTCTCCAATGGGAAGAGATTGCTGAGAAGGTAATCCATTTACAGAGCTAACAGGCAAATGAAGATACCGCTGTGGCAGAGGAGTGACATGCTCCCTACCATGCCCATTACCACAAATATCATTTGTTTTCTCATTTGAACTTGTACTGGTAACAGATAGTGAGACCTGTGTGCTCCATGAATCAGTTGCATTATTATTGGAATTCTGAGAATTGCTTAATGTTTGCACCGTAGAAAAGCTTGGGCAGCCAATGATAGAAATGCTGCTGTGGACATCCATGCGTCTCTTAAGTTTCTCTCTTGCTGAGGCCACAGTTCGTATACAAGAAACATTTCTTATTACTCCATCTTTAAAAGCACCAGTTCTAGGACTAAGGCTGCCTTGATTGCCAGCATGGGAACGTCCATGCATCATTGGTTGACTTAAACCAAGTCTGAAGCGTTGTGAAGGTCTTACAAAGGGAGCCGACACGTTGCTCAAGTTAGTTGGACCAGACTCCGCTTCTGTAGAGTTTACCCTGCTAACATTGCGTGAAGATGAAACTGGATCCTGTTGGGTGGAAGAACTTACTGATCCAAGAAAAGTAGTTCTGAGATAAGTTGCAAAAGAATCAAGGCGTGACTCACGGATTCCAGTAAGCTGTGAAAGCGAAGGCCTCCGTCCGAGCAGATCTTTTATCTGTACAAAAGAGCCAGCTCTTAGAATTAATAAACAATGTTCGCACATGGCAGTTCATTTCAATTACTAATAATGTTTAATTATATTCACAGACTACAGTTAGCAGTCTACCTTTGAGAGCAACTCATCTCCAACCAACTTAGACTTCTCTGACTGCCAGAAATATGAGAGCTTGCCACCAGGTAACCTTAACAAAAATGATCTTCCAGAAGTGTCTGATGAAATCCCTTCAATAACCACACTTGAGTTCTCATTACCAGGACTCAAAACAGCCAACCTCTCCACAACACCATCATCTCCAACAAATGAAAGGCGTAGATCGGAAGAAGGTAACAAAGTCAGACTCAAATGACCTCTGCAGCAGAGTTAAACAGGAAGGCAATCCTCAGTACATACTATTGAAGGTATCAGTTATTGTACACCACAAGTCAAATGATCACAAACAGAAGTTCCATCCATTGGGTCTCTTATAACTATGACCTGGAATGACAGCCTAATAAATATCATCCACTTTCTAATCATCAGAATTTTCAATAAAGGTTATATTTCATGAATATATGAGTGATTGTTCCAGCTTGTTTCTTCTTAATATATTTTTCAGCTGCACGACAGGAAGGACAAATACCAGGAAGCAGAGAGTAGAATGTGAATAGCTCAAGACAGCAGAATCAGCATAGAAAATGTGGAGTTGGCATCTGTGAAACAAAGATTCAGTTGGCATGAAATGTTCCTAACCTCCAAGCTGATCTTAGATGCCACACAGGCAAACAGATAAAAAAGTACAAGCAAGTGCACATATGAGAAAGCAATGAAATTTTAGCTCTGCAAATTGATTTTAGTTGACTAACAGACATTTTTTTCTTCTGAGATGCAATGATTTTGCATTGCAAAATAAGTCCTAGAACACAAATAAAAGTATATCCGATAAATAGCTATAAGACCATGATTAATGAAATAATGAAATTTTCCAAAGAATATACTAGTTACAGTATCTCATAGTGCCAACATATCATATCCCATTTCCCTAGGAATGAACTCTAACAAGATGCAGCATTTCACAATTGCCAATACGTGATACCATAAAATCTCTATCTCCCACTACATGATCAAGAACTTTCTATTTCCAGGGAGAATAGATTTAATTGTCTTAAATATATGGACAAATTCGTTCCAAGTAATAGACACGGAGTGTAAATGCACTATGCATCTCTACTCCTATCCCTATAGAATTTCAATAAATAAGAATCTACCAAGAACAATCTCTGTGCCTTAAATAGCATCTCCCAGATCATTCAACTCTGTACAATTTTGTGGCAGCCAAACTTCCAAGCTGAAGCTGACATTAGCAACCAGGGCCTCGTAACATAACATGGAAAGCAAGGGACAATCATTGCAGAGAGGCTCTAATCAAAGTGGCATGGTAAGCCCTTAATAGAATACAGTATTCATTCAAAGTTGACCTATACTTCCCCACTTCTCTCAAACTTGAGACAGAAGCAAGCCACTCATAGATGCTGTCAAAGGGGGAGGATCAAGGATGGAATGAAAGCTATGAAGCTATATTGAGATGTGTTTCACTGTCTTCTTTCCTTGCCATGTAGTAGATTAGCACTGGTCAACAGCCCAGATTGGACTACCATTTTGGGAAGGCTAGAAAAATAATCAAATGAGTGCATAAAATAAGACCTTTAAAGGCTTCTCTTTATTTTAACTGGCAATTTATAAACATAGCAACCGTTTTACACATATCTACATAACTTCAAGTGCAATAGTTGTAACTGTCTCTCTAAGCCAGTCACTGATGCGAATGGAATTTCATTACAATCTTGATTATAATGCCAATTAGAACAGGTGCAATACAGCCTTGACATTTGTAGACTCTGATAATAACTAAAAATGCATGCACTAAAGAAGTATTCTTAATAGTAGATAAGAAAGAATTCAAATTAAATATTCTAACCAGATCAACCAACAGCTAATCATACAATGTTAGATAAAATTTAACAGGCTCAACGTGAGATAAACACAACATGCAATGTTTAGATTACAACTAAAACAAATCAGACTGCCTTAACCATAAAATTGCATGCATAACAGGTGCAAAACCATGCTTCATGCACTCGTTCCAGTTAAGCATTATCAGACTGCACATAAAATTTAACAGGCTCCACGCGAGATAAACACAACATGCAAAGTTTAGATTACACTTCATGCACTTGTTCCAGTTAAGCATTATCAGACTTGTTCCAGTTAAGCATTATCAGACTGCACATAAATCAAAACAACTCCCACAAGAAACCAGAAGCAAATCAGCAGGGGCAATTCACTATAAAACTTCACTTTTGCTACAACTGTATTTCAACTACAGATAAGCCATGGTAAAAAATCATGTTGAACTCTTTGCAAAACAAATGTAGGCAAAGCAATGTAAAATCTGACCAAACGAATGTTTCTCCAGCACTTGATCTTGACAAAACTAATGTCTGACAAGTTCAGAAGCTTCTATACTCTCGTGCCTCACTTTAGTGTTAGTGATGAAGATTTGACATATAGCATTTAATATAATATGCTGGGTAAATAATTCAAAAATTGGGGCCACTCCTAGTCTGCATTGCAATCTTTCAAAATGCTTCCAACCATATACAGCTCAGGCAGTGCAGTTGCAATTGGCTGACTATAACAATACCGACTCCAGTTGGCCTAAGAGTCAGCAGCTGACTCAGTCTGAGTTGGCTGAGTCTGTTTTGATACATAAGCCTGCCGGCGCGACAAAGGAGAAATGAAAATCAGAAAAACAAATTCAAAAAGAAAAGGCCTGTGTTGCAAAGGGGCATGTCACTTCTTAAAAAATGATGTACCTGCCAATCCCACATCTCAGCGAACGTTGGGACACCTCAGGAATGTTCTAATTTGCTCAAGGACATCATTGGGGACTCGGGAATGTTCTAATTTGCTCAGGGACGTCATTGGGGACTCAGGAATGTTTAGCCCGCACCCGAGCCATTCTGGTCCAGAAATAGGGAACATTTTCGGGACAGTCCCCAGGTCCCTAGAAAAAATGGGGTTGCCAAGCCATATCTCACACTGCAGTGGCTTATGGAGATTCAAAAAACAAAATAAAAGAAAAATAAGTGCAATGTGGGACACGGTGGGTAAATCCATAAACACTAAGAACCCTACTCTAACATGCAGTTCTCTCATTCCACTTCTCGTTCCTCATTCACTCTCACAGAACCACCAGATTTCCCTTTCACGCTGCCTGCAATTTCTGTTTGGAGACACCTCTCACACTACCTCTATCAGACTCACCCTACTTGGAATAATCCTTACCTTTGTAAAGACTCAAGATGAAGCTGCCTCAACAGTGCAAACCTCAATTGCAGCAGTCTCTCTGACTTTGCCTGTGAATGTTGCATGGAAACTTCAGAGAGCTTGCCAATGTACACAACAGATTGAATGGAGAACCTTGGTGTATTGAAGACTGAAGTGCATTTACCAGACTTACAGTTCCTTATTGTGTATTATGAATATCACAGCTTTTGTTGGTTAAATCGGTGGTTTTCAAAGCCACTGATGTTTGCACAGTGGCAGCAAAGGCTACTGTTTCTTTCTTATTTTGCATTTCTTCCAAAATCTCAAAAAAAATCCAAAATGAGGGCAGTTCTCTTCCCTCTCCTCAATCTGAAAGAAGACTAACTACAACATTGCCAGAGTCTATTGAAAACTCAAATTCCATCAACTAGAAGAAACCCTTGTTACAATTTGTCAAAAAGATCACCCAAAACAAGAAGAAACTCAGCAGTGGTTTGGAGGAATGGCTATGCAACCTCTGCTGCCATACATTTATAGGCAGCTACACTATAGTTTACAATCATCTTTAGACTATACCTGCACTGTGTATTATTTTTGGCATTTTCTCATTTTTTACTGTCATTCATGCCTTTCCTGACTTCTCATTTGGGATATATAATCAGCTTGAACATTTTCATTAAATTCTTTAGTCTTTACCCCTTGCTTTATCAAGGATTATAAATTTGTATTTGATTGGTTTATGAAGTTCTCAGTTTCAAGTTTCTGTTTAAGTGGAATTCTAAGAAGTTCAATAATATGGATAATGCTCAAGTTTATGAATTTATTCATAAATTTTGGAATGATTCATGTATAGAGTTTATGAATTTATTCATAATTTAAAGTTTGAAATGATTCATGTATACAGTGTTGTAAATTTTCCTTATTTTTAATTTTTAAGTTACCATTGTTTTGCTTTGCAGGGTTTTGTCATGCATTCTCAGGTTGTGTAAGGTTTAAACATCTCCACCTTCTCAAAACAAGAGAAAAAAGCAATCCATGCAAGGCAGCAAAAGAAAAAGGAGGTCATGTTTTCTCTTTCGTACCTCCTTCCTTGTCTTCCTAATTATTGAATTGGGGCTCCACATCACTTTGATCCTGGTCAACACATTATTGGATCCTTTTAGCACTCAGTTTGTCAAGTATGTTTGTCATTTACCATGGACAGACAAAATGTTCAAGGCCAAGGTGTCGCACTAGTGGGGTTTAGGCTATGGGGCTTGAATCTTGGTGTCAAATTTGTGAAATACATTGGACACATTGTACCTACTTGTCAGACACTGCATCACATGTCTGTTGTGATGGATGGACACATGACACACTATGTCTAACACATGGGTACGGCATGTCCCAGAGTGTCTGACACCTGCAGAGCCAAAAAAACCACTCATGGGTCCGTTAAAAACCCTAAACCTCAAACTGCCACCCCACTTTTGTCATTGTTTCATTGTTGTTTGCCTCAACTCTCAAGGAATCTGAAGGTAAGGAGAAAACCATAATTGGCAAGATTTCCATTTGGTGCATCTACAGTTCGCAATTTTTTCCCAGAGTGGAGCATTCTCCAACAGCAGTGTTCTTCTTTCTTCATCCCAAAGAAATCATGACTCATTCATCAAGGACTTCTGCTTAAGGTCAAAAGAAAGGGAAGAATGTCTGTGTTGGTGTTGCTCCCCCTCCTCCAACTCAATCTCCACTACTATTAGTGCTCCAATATTGGAAGTAGAGCTGCCATTTCTGCACAAAACACTGCAACACAAAACAGCCCAGTCACAAAAAAATACCTGCTGCGAAAATATCTAACTAGAAGACCGGGGCCAGGGAGAAGGGTTGGGGGGAGGAACCTATTTTTGGACATGTAATTTCTGTAAAGTTGAATTCAAGAGAACCTCTTGGCGAGATAAGGGACATTTATTGGGCCTCCCTGATAGAGGTATTGGAGCATGTGAAGCGTCTCCAAGTGAATGAAGAGATATGAAAGCGAGGATAATTTAGGCTTGGGGAAGGTGGCAGCAACAACTATGACATGCAGATATTCAGATGATCCTTTTCCGGTCTTGAAGAAGACATCTAACATAAGTGGGAAAAGGAAGAGGCATGCTCCTAGTGTCATCCACAGACAAGATCTTTCAACAAGAGTTGCTAGAGGAGAATGTTCTTCCCATCGAGTTTTTTATATCTCAACTTCCTTTCATAAAATGTTGCATGGTCTCCTTTGTTTTATGAGATGTGTCAATCTTTAGTTCAACGGGCTCCAACTAGGTATGCACCTCCCAGCTTAAGCTTAGAGGAGCTTAAAACCAAGTTGTTGGTTTAGGCAAAGGAGGTAGATAAACTCTTAGTGCCTTTTACATCATCATGGTGGCATCTAAGAGTGTACCGGTCTTTTTGTATTCAGTATCCTTATCATCTATGAATCTTGGTCTTATCTATGAATTGTGATCTATCATCTGTCTAATACATTTTGATTTTGATAACATCAAATGACTCGTTGAGAAAACAACAGTTTTTGGTTCTACTTCTAGTTCAAACTTCTACAAGTGTTCTAATCCTTGTGTTTGATGTAGTAAGTTACTAGTTGTATGATTGTATTAATGTTTTCTAAATGTTCTAAAAAGTTGCATCTTTAGGTCTATTTCTGTAATTTCTGTATATTTATATAAACATGTCCCAACATGTACCATTTCAGGGGTCTACAGATTGTGTGTTGAACATTCATCCCCACATGTCCATATGCCCCCTTCTCCCAAAGTCAAATGACTTGGATTCAAGGCCAAGTTGAAGGAAATGAAAATCTCTTGTTGAGGTTCATGATGCTGATCAATGATGGACCCAAAGTATGGATGTGCAAAATTTGTGGCCACCATTTTACAAGAAACTGTCAAAGAGCATATCATTATCTATTGGGCATCCCTGGGTCTGGCATTAAGTCATGGAAATGTTCAAGAGAACAGAAAGCTGAAATCACACATGTATACGAAGCTCATAACTTTAGAATCTAATTAATAAGTTTTGAATTAATAGTTCGAACTATGTAGTATAACTTGTGAGTCACGATTCATGAACTATCAAACTATCATGTTGTAATTCCGCAACTTGTAAGACTTTGAAGTTTTGGACCTTGGGCATGTCAGTTTACATTGCACATGCCATATTGATATCATGATATTTAAAATTCATATTTTGATTTCATAATTGCTATTTTCATATATATGCAGTGAACTAGTTCTATTTCAATATTTCATCATTCACGTCTTTGGTGAATTCTAATTTTATATATATATATATATAGCCAAACAGCCCATCATCCCTTGAAAAAGTTGGAGGTGTGCTCTAGCTGTTCAAAAAACATTCCTCCATCCCCACAGTTCCAGAAACCTAGTGCAACATAGGGAAAGACTTAACCTACCTAGACCCTAGACCTACCTTTTATAAAAGCAAAGGCTCCTCACCTTTCATACCTTTCACTTCTCAAAACTTTTCTCAGAACCACTTCAAGCTGGACAGACTTGGAGTGCTTAAACTACTATTGGTAGATTGGTTCAAGGGTAGAATCTTCAGGAGCAGCCGCCTCACCTTAACAGGGGAGTTCAGCAGAAGCAAAAGCGGATCGAGAGGCCATTCCTGGGGATTCAGTCTATGACAATAATTCTGATGAATCATGGGCCATGACCGAGAATTTACTCAATAGATTAGAGTTTGATGAGTTTTTGGACTCTTGAGGCTATCTAGAGCCTCAATGTTTTATTATTATCCAGAATAATAATAAACATAGAGTCATGAACTATCAAACTATCATGTTGTAATTCCGCAACTTGTAAGACTTTAAAGTTTTGGACCTTCGGCATGTAAGTTTACATTGTACATGCCATATTGATATTATGATATTTGAAATTCATATTTTGATTTAGTAATTGACATTTTCATATACATGCAGTGAAGTTTGAGCTAGTTCTATTTCGATATTTCATCATTCATGTCTTTGGTGAATTCTAATTTATATATATATATATATATATATATAGCCAAACCCAACCCATCATCCCTTGAAAAAGTTGGAGGTGTGCTCTAGCTGTTCAAAAAACATTCCTCCATCCCCACAGTTCCAGAAACCCAGTGCAACATAGGGAAAGACTTAACCTACATACACCCTAAACCTACCTTTTATAAAAGCAAAGCCCCCTCACCTTTCGTACCTTTCACTTCTCAAAACTTTTCTCAGAACCACTTCAAGCTGGACAGACTTGGAGCTGCTTAAACTACTATTGGTAAATTGGTTCAAGTGTAGAATCTTCAGGAGCAGCCCCCTCACCTTAACAGGGGAGTTCAGCAGAAGCAAAGGCTGATCCAGAGGCCATTCCTGGGGATTCAGTCTATGACAATAATTCTGATGAATCATGAGCCATAACTCATGACTGAGAATTTACTCAATAGATTAGAGTTTGATGAGTTTTTGGACTCTTAAGGCTATCTAGAGCCTCAATGTTTATTATTATCCAGAATATCAATTACTTTCTCAGAACGTCATCTCAATGTGATTTTTCCTATTTGCAAACTTACATGCAATATGATTCAGCATGCTCACATATTTGGTCTCTAATAGCTCATTTTTACATTGAAATGCATGAATATATATATATATATAATTAAAATTTAAATATTTTTTATATTTCTATTTTCCCATGTCGAAGCCATCACCAAAACCAAGACTGACTACTTTGCCCTCAGGTTTGCTGCAGTGTAAATCCTGCAAAAACTTCTGACAATTTTATTCCTTTGGAAAAACACCAGCCTCCCATAGTTGGATAATATTCTACATTAACAAACTCTTTATAATGCCACCTTTTTCCTAACTTACAGTATAATTACGCTATTACTACTTACCTGAAGAGAGGAACCTGGACATTTGATTTAGGCTGTTTAAGTTCCAACAATCAAATATTACATCCAATTTTGTAGCTGACTCCTACAAGCATTGCTAAGCTATAGATTTCTTGAAATGCCAACCAGAGTAGGTACTTTTGTGGCAATAGCTCAATTTTAGCTAAACATCGCTTGATATGGAAAAAAAGGTTCCTAGCCAGCAACAGTTTGATAAATGTGTATACATATTACTAAAGTGGTGATCTGAATAAGAAGATTGTACCATTTCAGAAAATAGAAATGACACCAGAATCATGTGAATATAGAAGGTATTTTCTTACGCACAATGTTCTTCAAATAATCTGGGTCAAAAACACACCAGCTGAATCCAAGCGGGAAGCAGAAACAGCCAATCTGCAATCACACCAGCTGGGAAACCAATTTGCCACCAAGATAATTCCAGTGGAGCACTTGAGTACTTTTATTAGCATAATCAACACATTAGAAATCATATCTGCCTCTTTCAAGGTGTTCTGTTGATTTTTAAAAATATACTTATTCAATACAGGAATCTGATCAACCTAACATTTTTCTCATAGTATTTCAAGTAAAATAAAACTAAAAAAAGAAACCAACCCATTTCTATAATCCTCAAGTATTTACTAATTTTGAATAAAAAAATATAATGAACTGAACAAAAGAAAGATACCTTCTAGAAGTTGGGCACAATAGACTGCCTTGTTTAATTACTTTTCCCACACGAATCGAAACAAGTGGAACGCACAGGCAACGCGCAAGCATCCCAAGCTCTCGTGCCTTAAAATGCTGCAACATCATGCTAAAATACATTAAACTACATAACAATTTTAGTATTTACTGAAAACTGATAAAATTCCAACAGGACTTCTTTTAAAGCTAAATGTGAGTTTGCAGAACAGCAGATATATGTTTACAAACTCACCCCACCATGAGCTGGTTCTATATAAAGAAATAATAGCTACTTAATGTGTTACCCAGTTATGGTGCATGAGTTGGTTAAAAATAAATTTCAAACAAATTGCACTACAGTAATATCAACTTATAAAGTACATTATTGATGAAGTTTCCCCAAACATTATGTAGTTCTTTTTTTCTAGATTGCTTTGTCTGAAATTTAGACCATCAGGCAGTCAGCAGACTATCACAAGTTAAAATACCCAATACTACAATAAACTGATTTTTTTTGGTGCAAGAGTACCATGAATAATACATGTCAATGATGTCATCCCATTAACTTTTACAGCCCCGGACAATTCAACAATACATTATCAGATCTAATGTTAATAGTCACAGAAGCTATCTTTAAAAAGTCTTCAACTAATTGAGATCTGAACAAATTGCAATAGTATTTAAACATGGTAAGGTAAATTCTCTCGGACCATTTTTCTACAAGGACAATTTCTGATGATTGGTTGTATCTCTTGAGACTTGTTTTGGCTGGTTCATAGAAGTTTGAGCAGTATTGGTTCCATCATCTAGCACATTTCCCAAACTACAAAACTGCTAAAAAAATTTCTCTATATCATATCTCAGCCATTGTGCTAACAATCAAAATACCCAAAACTACTCATGTATTTATAATGCGCTCTTTGCAAAACCCAACGTGCTAAAACTGCATATTGGCTTATTTTCACATCGCTTAGTGTTGTACTTGTGGGACTAGTACTTTCGTTGCTATATAACCAGGACTTTTCAAACCCAACCCAAATCCAGTGCTTGCATATTGGCTTATTTTCACATCGCTTAGTGTTGTACTTGTGGGACTAGTACTTTCGTTGCTATATAACCAAGACTTTTCAAACCCAACCCAAATCCAGTGCTTGCAGCTAGAAACAACAGAAGGCAAAACAATAGTATCCTACTACCGGGCCAAAGATGAGCTAGCTAATTCAATTGAACACTACAACTGCTCACTCACTGTTTTCTGGAATTTGCTTTCCAGTTAACCTTAATTTGGATTGACGACTCGGAGTATCTGGTGCACTAGAAGTGTGGGTTATATTTAATTGTGTGCCTCTAACTGTAACTGAACCTGGAGTTGTTACTGTTCTTCATATTATATCATTTCTACTATTGCTAATCTAGGTTGGAATAGGGGGTAACCGCTCTTACCTGACTAAGCTGAGCTAGAAGACGATCATCAGCACCGGCGCAGGAAACATTAAGTTGTAACATTGGCCTCAGCCTCTCATCTGCACGGCATGCCCCCATTACTTGTAAATCTAAAGCTTGAAGCCACTGCAACATTCCGTTCTCCCTTTCAGTTTGTTGAAGCAACAGATCCCCATCTCCTGTGCCCTGCAACACTTCAGTGAGCCTTCGTGCAATACTAATATGATGTCGTCTATCAATACTCGGCTGCACCTCGGCGCCGCCGTTCCCGCCACTCTGCCCACTGCCACGTTCTAGTCTGGGCTCTGCAGGCATTCTGCATTCTACAACAGAGGAAGCAACAGTGCAACTACTGAATCCTCCATCTGGCAACCTTGAATCTGCATTTCCTAGAGGAAAGAAAGAACGAGACGTTGTAGCCACATGAACTACTGAGGCTGCAACTGCCGATGGTTCGTGCAGCGGGGAAGCCGGGACTTGCAGAGCAACGGCAGTAGCTTTACCCAATAACCGGCCTCCCCGCACATAATTAGCACTGCAAGCTGGCGAACCAGACAAATCAATGAGAGAAGACAAATGCGTAACACTCCTAGAAGGAATGCAATCCACAACGGAGCAATTCCGTTCGTCCAAGACACCTGCAGTGCAGGAAACAGAAACATTGACAGTGTGGGGATGAATTTGCGGCAGGCCGCTGCAAGAACTTTCTGAAATCTGGCCGATCTTGAAAATTGTCTGTTCGTTTGTAATTTCCACGCTATTTCCCCCTCGGGTTGTCTCTGAACCTTGAGACTCAGAGGACGAACCCTCAGACGGCCTGGATTCTGCATCCTCTTTCTTTAAATAAGCCATTTCGTTTTTCTGATTGTGCATCTTGGTAAATTTCCTCAGTTTTGAACCGTCCGAAGCCCGTTCAATAAAATATCTAGCACGATCTTTACCAGAATAACTTCCCAGGCAAGAATCCCCGGACTTTCAGCAGTACCCGTAATAACAACAAACGAAGATATTCAACCCCGATCTTTACACGAAAACTCTAACTCCGGCAAAAGAATTCACCCAGAAGTCACCCGCTGCAAACACCAATTTTTCACATTAAAATCAATTTCCAAAGTACAAATTAAAGCCGATTCCGCCAGTTCTGGATATACAAGCCAGAACACCCAAATTTCTAAGAAATTTTACCTGTCCCTGAAAAACTTGTAAGCCGCGTCCACAGAAAAGAGATCTGAAGCCGATCTTTACAAGAAAAACATTTCACGGCCGAAGAACTTCAAGGCAAGCTATCTTTCAGAGAATTTGAACAAGCTGTACCTTCAAACCCTTGTACTGACCTAAAAACTATGAAAAATACGCCGAAAGAGAGATCGAAAGACAGCGAATCTAAAAAAACCTCCTACTAAGACCGAGTTCTGCAGCTTCTGAGGGACTCCCAGTCCTGAAGCAACCGTTTCAGCGATGTCAAAACCCTATGGGAAGGAAAAGTTAGAGAAATTTGAGCAGGAAGGAAGAGTTTCACGTCGGTAAAATTGGAAACCCTCAGAGCTCAGGGTTCTTGGCCATTGTGATTGCCCTTTAGTGGGGAAAGATAAGCAATACGAAATTAAGGAAAATATTTGATAATGTGGAGCTGGCTCGATTGAATAAATTTTGGCGTCCGCTCAATCAGTTGGGCCACGTCATCCCATTGTCTTGGTTTCGAGTGGGTCCCGCGATCGCAGGGGCCCACCACCGGCTATTGTCCTTTCCCGCGGGAATCGCCGGTCACTGTCGGCTTTCATGTTTGTGTGGGCCGCAAGGCCATCGTCATCCATGGATTGATGTGTGTACGGGATGGCCATAGCCATGTATGAATGCTCATGAATTACAGCTATTTAGGGTTCCAATCATAATACTTGTCAAATTTATTAGCGTGCCAATGCAAGGGTGGCAGTAAAAATTATGTCAATCAGCATTAAATATGTGAGAGATATTTTATTAATCACAAAATGTTTCCTTGCTTAGTAATAAGTAATAAATGCTTAGTAATAAGTAATAAATAATGACATATTATAAACGTTTTAGGTTTTCACTAGAATTTGAAAAATTAATTATTTGTTAAATTACAATTTTACATTGTTTAAATCTTGTTTATGAGTGAATAAATGGATTCAGTACCTTCAAAAAACCTCAAGGGTATCCAAAGCATGTGATCTCTACATTTTGGACAAAACTAGTCTTAACTTCATATAATTATCTAAATAATTTTAGTATTTTAATAGGCGCGGAAAACACAAGGCTCGACCGAGAGAGTATTTCCACATCTTACCAATTGCACTATCCTATGGTGCTATCCATTTTACTTACATAGTGGTGATGAGTCAAACCACATTTATATATAGTAGCCAATGATGGTTGTCCTCACCTCTTGTGTGACCATTAAGTTATGATAGGTTTTTCCACCTTTGAAAAAAGCTAATATCTCTTCATGGACAACATGTTAAACTAAAACTGAGGTCCGAGGGTAATATATGGGTCATGTATGAGATTAAGGCTAAACGTTACTAGAAAGCACATGACCCCACGGGAATTAGCCTTAACGATGACCACAAGGGATATTGGTTTTTGTGTGGACACTATATAGGTTGAAATCACCTTTTGGTCCTGAAGTAAGATCTAAAATTGCTTATGATTGACTAAGAGTTTGTCTTCCTCGAACATAAGCAAACAGGTTGATGGCCCAAGACTCAGAGGCATCTCGTAGAAGTTGAAACTCTATCCTCTTAGAACCACCACTGGGTTATTTCAAGTGGCTTGGTTTTCCTTGAATAACAATGACGAATCAACGTGCATTCACAAATAGCAAACAATGATGGTTGTCCTCGTTGTCAGTTGACCACTGAGTTATGATAGGTTTTGCCACCTTCGAATGAAAGGAAAAAAAGGGTCTATAAGCTAATACTAGCGGTATTAGATACCAAACTTCCAGTGGCTACTCTATAGGTTAAAATCGCTTTTTGGTCCTAGTGTATGACTAAAATTGCCTCTAATTAGTTAAGAGCTCTTCCTCAAATGTAAGAAAACATGTTTAATCGCCCAAGATGTAGAAGCCTCTGGCAAGAGTGAAAATTCCCCCCGTTACAAATCACTAGTGAATGGTTTCAAGTGATCATGTTTTGTTTACACATTTATGTTAGCAACATGTCAAAGCCCCGAGATTCTATCAAAAGAGGTTAGATCAATAACCATGTTTTCCTAATTTAAACAAACTACAAACTAATATTATTTTTGTGGTTGATGAACTACTATTCAACTTAACCCAAAAGTAATGAGATGGAAACTAATTTTTTTTAGATATAGAGGAATCTGTAACTCACTGAGATAGCAAGGTCTAGGTTCAATTCTGATTGGTTGCCTAGGTTCAAATCTGGTTAGCTGCCTAGGTTCAAAACTAGTTGGCTACCTCTATAACCCTTAGGCTAGTGCCAACAGCATGCAAGCTAGTGCCTAGCAGGAAACTTATGATTTAGCAAGGGTCGAGACGTCTCAAAGCCACTAGTGTGGAACCTCTATCCCATGGGGCGTCTACCCTTCTAGCCTTATCACAACCGGTGTGGAACCTCTATCCTAGATGGTGTCTACCATTCTAACCTTATCACAATGGGACAGCATGTCCACTTTGTGGAAATTGAACTCGGGTGGGGAAGATAACAAACATGCTACCCAACCACCCGAACTATGAACCTGAGACGAGATGAAAACTACATTAATCGATAGAGTTGATCGTGCCAAAGACTAAAGAACTAGAAAGTAATAACTTTATTATGCTAAAGACACTTGATCTTGGTCCTATACTAGCCTGCCAAGGTAATTGTACTACATTGACATGCTCAAGATAAAAATGGTTGAATTTGTTGAATTTTATCATTGGGTAATATAAAAAATTAAATAATATTTAAAGGAGTTTAAATTTTATTTTTTTTATCTTTATGTATTGTTGAGTGCTTAAGTAGACTAATGATTCAAGCTGTGAACGCGGGGTCGTTTCAAGACCTGAAAGTAGTTGCAAGCACGTTTATCTCACATCTCTTCTTGTTGATGGTGTGCTCATTCTTGGAGCTAGCAAGTTTGATGATTGGTTGGCTTTTAAAATTATCCTCACAAACTTCTGTTTTGCCTCTGGAATGGTAGTAAACTATCAAAAGTCGTGTTTTCTTGTTCAAAACATATATCAGAGCTTGGAACATAGTCTGACTTCAGCGTTTAATATTCAGATTGTGAGCCTTGATCAAGTAATGAAATATTTGGGTTTTTTCCTTAAACCCAACAATTATAAGGTGAAATATTAGCTTTGGTTATTACAAAAGATTGAAAAAAATGATTGGAAATTGGTCTTTCTGTTGGCTTTCTTTAGGAGGTAGACTCACTTTAGCCAAATCTGTTCTTCAGAGTATTCTTGTATATTGGCTTAGTCTTGTTAAGCTTCCCTCCTCCATTCTTCACCGTATACAACTCCTTATTTCAAACTTCATCTGGAAGGGAGGGAAAAAAAGCACAGGATACCACCTTACAAAATGGCAAAATATTGCCAGACCAAAAGAATATGGAGGATGGGGCATTAAGAATATCTCTTGGTTTGCTCAATCATTGGCTGCTAAATCCTGCTGGAGAGGATTATTTGGAAAAGGACTGTGGAATACAATACTAAACAAAAAATATTTAAAAGGAGTTGATATAATTTCCTGGCTTCAAAGAGAAGTTCACAATTTCCAAGGAACTTCTATCATATGGAAAAATTATATGTGCTCCTTCCCGATCATCAAAAGGTGGCTTGCCTGGGAGATTGTTTCAGGTAATCGAGTTATATTAGGACATGATCCTTTTATTGGTTGTAACTCCTCTTTTAAACTGTCAGGTCCACTAATCCAGTTCTTAAATAGTTTAAGCATTTATTCTATAGCTCAAGTAGTTGTATCTGATGAATCTGGATCAAATCAAATTTGGTTAGAATCTAGTCAGCTTGGATTATCAGATGGAATGAAAACGGAATGGGAAAATTTTGTAACAATCTTAAAGAGTAGTGGTATCCATTTAAAAAATACAAATGATAAGATTGTTTGGACATGGAACATATCGATAGGTGAGATCACTGCAAACTTAGCTTATCAGACCATTTTATTCTTAAATCAAATGGAAGAAAGAAGATGGTGGTTCAAATCTATCTGGAAAGTGAACATTCCAATTAAGACGATTTGCTTTATGTGGTTGTGTTTGAAGGACTGCATTCTCTCTGGGGTGAATTATAAAAAAAGAGGAGGTATAGGTCCCTCTGTATACAATCTATGTTTAAGAGATGAAGAATCTACAACTCATCTATTTGTGGACTGTTCCAAAACACAAAAAATTTGGTCTGAAGTTATGAAATCTCTGAAGATTGAGGGTGAATGGAATTATTCATCCATAGAGGAAAACTTGAAGCTCTGATTTTTACAATTCCCAAAAATGAGACATATACCTTTCTTGGTTATATGGGGCATATGGAAATTCAAAAATAAAATATTATTTGAAAACTGGAATAGACTGGATCTTATGATTTTCATCAAAAATATCCTTTCAATCAAAGATTACACAGTCAAAGAAGATGAGGACAGAATGGAATACATTTTAAATCCAATCTTTTTTTATGATACCCATATTGTTTTTTTTTTTTATGGAGCAACTAAWGATAGTTTATGTGGCATTAGAATCTACTTAAAAATCACTTCARATCACATAGTCAAAGCTTACTTTGAGGCAATGGAAATAATATGAAAGCCGAACTCCTGGGCTTATGGGGTTTATTATTACTCTCTACAAGTTTTTCCATTAAAAAGATGATGGTTGYTGGTGATTCAAAGGTCACTATTGATTGGATAAATTCTAAATCCAGTTTGAACCTGATATACYTCAATTCCTGGAAGGACAAGATAAGAAGACTAAATGACCAATTTGAAACTATCAAATTTATGCACGTTCACAGGCAGTTCAACAAAGAAGCCGACAACCTTTCCAAGAAGGCCTTAAAAGGAAATATTGGCTCGCTCTATTATGAAGAACTTRTTGATGGATCTGCTATCTATGCAGATAAACTTTATATTTTCTAGTTTGGAACACTATAGATGTACCAATTTTAATATTTTTGTAATCGACACTATATGTACTTTGTAGATATTTTACTATATGTTGTAATCCGGGATAGGAAGGAAATGCTTACAGTCCTATTTTGAATTCTAAAGTGATCATTAATCTTTTGATCCATATGTAATAAAAAATTTCATTTAATTCTTATAGAATAACAATAAAATTGTTTTTTCCTAGTAAAAAAATAATAATATTTTAAATTTTATGTGATGTTAATAATTAATATTTATGATTTTATTAAATTTAAATAAAAATATATATTTTATTATTTTAAAAAATATTTTAAAATAAAAATATATATTTTATTTTAAAAAATAATTTAAATAATTCTCATTGAATTTAGACAAAATAAATGTGTTTTACTTTTATTTTGAAACCCCAAAACATGTAAATCGATGTTTATCAATGTTTTTTTGTTTGTTTGTTAATTTGTGCAGGACCTGCGATTAACATGTGGCTTGAGAAACCGCGACTCAGGGGCATCTAAGCCGTCAAAATCACTCGGGGATCGCACCCGGCCTGAGCCACACCAACCCTTAACATGGTTGGATTTTTTGTCCCCGCAGGTTTCGAACCGGTGACTTTAACATCACGGAGTGGCTTAACAACACACTCCGTCACCGACTGTCCTACACCTCGAGGACTCGATGTTTATCAATGTTAAAAAATATTATAAAATTCATAATTTTGAAAATTCTTTAACATTTAAAAAAACAATTTCAGAATTTTTCAACATTATTGATTCCAATTTTTAAGTGGCTGGAAATTCTTGATTCCATTTTTTTAATTAGTGGAGGGATGTTGATGGAACATATTTGCGTAGTTTTATGGTTGAATTTTCATGGAAAGAAAGATAATTTAAATAAAAGACAACGTAAAATTAAAATTTGTAAATCCTTAACGTTTTAGTAGTGTTCAATGCGCTTGGTATAGAGTAGTGAATGGATAGGTGCATGGTGTTAAAAAAAATTAATGGCAATGTTTAAATATTAAGTTTTTTTATCCAAAAAGATATTTTTGGGGAAATCATCATTTTTGTTAAATTGCATATTTTAATATATAAATGGATTCAATATCTAAAAAAATTCATGGCATTGGAATTATACAGACTTAATCATTTAAATTTGGAGATTCAACAATTTTTTACCCATTTCATAAAAAATATAGGAAAATATGCCCATAAAAACTCCAAAAAGTGGAACATTTGGACCACACTAAAATTAATGGTTGTTGGTACATATATTAGATGGGTAGAGTGTTTGGAGTCTTTTGTATATGTTTAAGTTTTTTTGAAATTTCTTTGTATGTTTAATTATTGGAATATAAAATGGTAAAATCTACTGAGGTATACATACCCTACCCCCCTTTGGATTTGAACGTGTGACCTTTTAGGAGGAAACACATGTTCTTAAACTGAAATATAAATTGGGATATATGTTATTTATTCCAAATCATTAGAATATGTATTGAATATATATAATTAGATTGGAATATAAACTATGTTATATATAGCTAGATGTGAGATGCAATTTTCCAATTGTTGGAATATATGCTAGGATAATATCATCTATTCCAATCATTGGAATATAAACCGAGATATGTATCATTGGATCTTAAAAGTCTCATATCTAATATGATAGTATATATCACGACTTATTATCCAATGATTAAAATATTGCATGGTGCTTAGTCTCCACCTCTTTACAATGCCTAACATTCCTTATGAGCTCTATGTCACAGTAATCAAATGAATTATTGAAGTCTCTCTTCACTTTGACTTTTTCTTGCACAAGGAGGGAGAAGAATTTGGTTGCTTCGGAGTAGAGTGTGTGGAGGAGGTGGAGGGAGACACCATGGTTGATGACTTGGAAGAATCCCCAGTCACTACGAGTCGAATGTGTTTGGGTGATGACAAAGTCCAAGTTGGTGGGGTGTGATGGAATAGCATAAATGAGAGGAAAGATATCTATGAGAGGGATTTGAATGCAAGTGAGGTCATGGTGTTTGGTGTTTGTGTGGTGCACTAGAGAAATGATGGACACTGGATTGATGTCTAAACACAACTAGGTTTTGCTTTATAATCCTATCTCACTCATCTCATTTGATGCTCGACTCCTCTTGTTGAATATTAGGGTTTATGTTGCTATCATATTTTTACACAGTGTTGATCCAAATTATGCACTAACTCTCTCAATTTGATTCCTCTGTGATGATAGTCTTCACTACAAACCCAAAGCAAGCTCCTTGGGCTACTTCTTTGTGAATTGTAGGGTCAAGGATTTATCAATTACATTGACTTAATATTTAGCAATGAATTTTTTTTGTTGGTTTATTTATTGAAACCTTGACTTGTTCTAACCCTTGAAGAATAATGTTGTTGAGCTTCAATGTGGGAAATATAGTGTAGTTAAGTATTGGGTGTGGTAGTGTTTACATTTTCAATATCTAGTCCATTGCATCGATTTGAACAAGGATGAGGTGCTTTCACTTTTGCTCACCTTGATGCGGGGGGAGTCGGGACAAATGTTGCAGGGTGGTATTCAAGGAGATCCATATTGATAGTCGAGACTGAATGCTAGTATGTATTGCTATGTTATTCCATCACAAGGGTCATTTGTTTCATCATCAATTTATTCAAATACTCTTTATGTCGTGGTGGGGATATTGGCATTGGAATTTCTCTAGGGGATTTAAGAAGTATAAGCTCAAAGATGGCAACCAGTGGCTTGATCCTACACCTACGATTAGGGATAAAATGAACAATTTATGGAGGGTATTGTATAAGAAAGATAACTGATTGTTTCGGACTATGTTGGGAAAAAGTTCATTTCACCTAGGAAGGTTATCTTTTCCCGATGTTATGATCCAGGTGGATATCGGTGGCCACCCACCTTTTCCAAATGGCTCAAAATAGTTTTCTGGCAATTTTGGCAATTTACTATTTTTAGCAGGTTTTAATTTCCGGGGCCATTTTGAGGGTCCAAATGAAGGTTTTTCAAGATCGATGTTAGCAATGATAGTAAAAGGCATAAATGAGCCCCCAAAATGAATCTCCTCGACGATACCTTTCCAACGAGCTATCACACGCCTAAAACGAAGATCGTATGCAAAAGTTACGACCCTGGGAAGTTGATGTACTCACTTATCCAAACGGGGCCCACATGACTTTTGGCGCTTCATCTCCTAGGGTTAGGTTTTTGGATGTCTAGGACTTTTGGCATTCCTGTTTATTGTGAAAAGGCCTTCAGAGCCTCATTGTAATCATCTTCTTGTGAATGCGAGTAACCGTCACATCTCTTCTCAAAGATAAGTTGCTACCATTCTAGCGAGTCTTTCACTCTGTATTTTTACAGTCTTTGTACATTTCTTTGATTAATAGAAATCGTGTATTACTGTATATCTGTGTTTATGGTTGTGTCTCTGATACATTTATGTTATATTATTGAATATCTGCAATATCTCTGTACATTTCTTTATTATATCTCCGCTCTCATTTCGTGCCGAAAAAAATCTGGATCAGTGGTATCAGAGCAGGATGCTCTTGATCGTTTTTTCAGTGCATGTCCCCGATGAGGTCCGAGCATAACAAGTTGGGTCTCGAGCTTGTCTCTCTTGAGGACAATCGCTCTCGCACACCCAAGAAACCCTCAATGGCGGAAGAAAATAAAAATGATGGAGCAGACGATCCTATCAGTCTGTTGCTTGAGCAAGCTCTCACGTGACAGAGGGACGAAATGATGGAGAATTTTCCCACATCCTTCAACGCCTACCGATAGCATCAGGCGCATCTTCATCAAGTAGCCACTTTGGAGGCACCTCGCCTTTCAAGGTACAGGTTAATTTTGATATTCCCGTATTTGAATGTCAAATAGATGCAGATGCCCTAGATAAATGGTTAAATCTGCTAGAAGGTTATTTCTCTGTTCATAATTTTTCCGACAAAGAAAAGATCACCTTCGCACTCCTTAAAGCTCTCCCTCATGTCAAACATTGGTGGGAAACTTACTGGGAGCAAAGTTCCACAAAGGAGTCTGGAATATATGGGGTCGATCCCACTTGGGATTTTTTTGTGGATGTTGTAAAGGAACAGTATTACCCTGTTGGAAACTATGAGGACCAGTACATGAGATGGACCACACTGCGGCAAGAGAGGGGCCAAGCAGTTCCGGAATTCACCAATGCCTTCCATACCTTGCGCACCAAGTTGGGTATCAAAGACTCCGAGCGACATTTGGTTCTGAAATACCATGGGGCTCTACACAGATACACCAGAAAGAAATGGATTTTCTGGACATCTCATCACTCGGTGCTGCTTATCGATATGCTGTTAAAATTGAGCAGAAATTTAAGCACCAGAACAAATGGGAATTTGGGTCTGCAAATCTTCAACAACCAAAGTATGACAAAGACGGCCCTAACAAACAGTCTCCCGAAAACCAGTCCAAGACACAGGAAAAGAAGGGTCACAGGAAGACAAAGAAGGACACCGGAAAATGGTGTGATTTCCACAAAAGCCCCTGGCACAACATTGAAGAATGTCGCTCAAAACAGTCATTGGTGGCCGAGATCAAAGACAAGGAGCCGAACCCTGATTCAGAATCTGATTTTGAAAATACAAGAAAAGGACAGATCATTGACGCAGACCCCACTGCTATTGTCGTGACCGCAGTAATTCAACCAGAAGAACCAACAGATCCTGAAGAGGGGGAGCGCCTTTTTCATTCACAGATGTGGGTGAAGGGGACCCCGCTACATTTTATTGTTGATAGTGGAAGCCAGAAGAACCTCATCTCAGCAGAGGTCGTCAAACAGTTGGGATTGTCGACAACACCACACCCGCAGCCATACAACATTGGGTGGCTTTTCCAAGGACGAGATCTTCGTGTCAGCCAGCAATGTCGATTGTCATACGGCATCCAACCCTTCAAGGATGAGGTATTATGTGATGTTGCCCCACTAGATGTCTGTGATGTTCTCTTGGGCCAACCATATATGTGGAAACGCCATACTATCTATGAGTCTCGACCCCGTAGTGTCATTATTACTCTGGGGGGTCATCTCTACAGGATACCAGAGGTAGTTCCAACTACTGCCCCACCTAAACAGTGCTGCAAGGTAGTATCTCATACTACAAAATTCATCTTCTCCACAATCTGCTCAAAAGGGGAACAAAAGGATATTGCAACCACCACAGCTTCGGCCCAAGCACCTTCTATCCAACAGAAGCAGGTCGACAAGGTTGCAACGAAGCACAAAGATTTCTTCTGCACACAGTCATCTAAAATAGCCAGACTGGTTAAAAAGGTCCAAACCTTCCAGCCAAAGGTTCGTGATAGCCTTCAACAAGCTAAGCAACGCCACTTCTCCAGCAAGGCAAGCA
>JASDQU011104600.1:0-30026 GCA_032191745.1 Picea mariana
CAAGAAAGACTTCTTTTTCTGAAATTACTAAGATTTTATGCAGTAAATATGAAGGATTTTCACTCAGATCTGCGAGCTACTTATACTAGACATGCACTGCAAAAACTTATGCAACAAGACTTCTTTCCAAGCTACTGATGCAACAACACAATCCTCCAATCCAGAAGAAAATGAAAATTTTTTATTTTTATTTTATTGCAAAATCACGCAACAAGGAAAAATGATGACAAGATCAAAACCAAGAGAAATAAAAAGAAAACTCTGGCTTAAAGCGCAAATCGCAAACAGAATCAGAGCGCAAAAATGCAACAAAGAAATCACAACAGCACCAATTCTAACACTTGCCTAAAAACCATAAAACAAAGATTTTTTCTCTTTTGTCTTTTCTATCAAAAATCTAATAACAAACACAAGCTAAGGAGGAAATGCCTTAACCTGCTGACTGTGCAGCCCCAGACTCTATACCCCTGAGAGGAGCTCTTCTCACCACAGGAGGGGATGACTGCCCCAACCAAGCTGAAAAGCTGCCTATCAAGCCCGCGACTGTCACCAATACAGCACGCGTGCAAACGCGTGTTGCGTTTCTACAGAGCACGGGTACCCACGGGCTAGCCTTAAATAGGCCGCGGGTCTGTATAAAAATTGAGGTACAACAACACACAGGCAGCCCAGACCTGGAAAAGACCTCTGGTATTGACAACCAGGGTCTCTAAAAGGTTTCTGGGTGCTATTACTTCAATAGAAAAATAAAAATTTGCAAAAAAGAAAAAAAATGAAAAGAACAACTATCACACTAAGGTAGACTGAAAGCAAGACAGCAAACCAACAGAACCCAGACAGGATCCAGAAAGCCCCCTGAGAAGGTAAACTTCTGACAGGGAAGAGGGGACTGCCTCTTAATCTTCCTGGGCTCTACACGCTATTGAAACCACTACAGCAAGCGTTCACATGCGGGCTATAGATGGTTAGGGCGCGGGCACACGCGTGCAGGCCTTGTGCAGGTCGTGTGTACCTCTGTGTGTCCCGAGAATCAATGTCAAGCGTCAGTCAAGGAAGACTGGTATTGATAACCAGGTTCCCTGCTAGCATTGACCTAACAGACAACAAAAATAAACAAAGAAACAGAGACTGAAATTCTTTGAACTACCCAAAAGATCTTTAACCAAATCTGGAAACCCTAAGAGTAAGACTATCCCCAGCGGAGTCGCCAATTCTGTTGTGGGGTTTTTCTACCCTACAGACTAGAAAGCTAGGGCTTTAAACTTGCATGCAGATCATGACCCTTCAAGAAATAACTTTTAACCTCCTACCCAAACCTAGAACCCTTTTTCTCAGGAAAACATGGGAAGAATCAACTAACCTTTGTATTGACGGTTGAAGTAGATCCTCCGTTGAGCTTTTATCTCCTTGCTGCTGCTGCTCCTTCCACAAAGTGATCCTGCAATCAAGACAAAATTACTCATGCATGCTACTGATCTACTAGAGGGTTAGAGATTTAAACACAAATCAAATAACATAGATAAGACTCATGTATTCGGGACGGGAAAAGCAGCTTTTCATTAATCTCAATATGAATCAACTTACAATGATTACAGAGACCGGCCACCGTTCCTCAATCCTGATCCTGGGCTCCTCCTCTTCTTTTGTCCTCCAACTACTGTTGCTTGAATTTCTCCTAAAGCTTGAGGCAAGGCTAAAGGGTTGGGACAAAACGGACTTGGCAATTTGGCAGAGTTTCTTTGCTATGATTTTTCCTCCTTTGAATAGTACCCCTACCCCTCCTTTTATAGGCTGGAAGGAGCTAGGGTTTTAGGCAAACTCTCAGCCATGCATGGCTGGGAGTTCCAGTTAACTGACAAAAAGCTCTTCGTCCTGGCGGAAACTTTCCTGATTTTTTGCTTTGTTAGGTAAACGCGGGCTGTAGTGGGCCAGCCAGCGTTCAAACGCGTTCTGCAGAAGGCCTGCCAGCGTCACAACACGCCCGGTGCTAGGTTAGGGCGCGGGTTACTTGATTGATGAGGTTTTTGAAGAGTCTGTTCAGCATGGCTTTGGCAAGGAAAGGCAATGAGTAGGCCTGATGCCAGGTAAGCAGGGATAGTGCAATTTAGGGTTATAACAACACCATGTGTAAGTGGTATAGAGGTCTAAAAACCTAGGAACTTTGGAAGGTCATAATGTTCATTCTAGAGCTCATATTTGAGCGAAATTGCCATCGTTGGAAAGCTCTTGATGAGCAAAAGACAATGGAGTTGTGAAAGAGGGGATTTGAGATAGTTGAGAAAAATTCAAATTCAAATTCAAATACCCCATCCCTTAAAAAAGACACTTATCAGTTGGGTGTGTTACAGAGTGATATCATAGCAGAGTTCAAACCCTAGGCTTGAATGGGTCACCAAGACTTCTTAAGACTGTTTAAAAAGGATTTTATGTTGTCTGGAATGCATGATTCAAAATACTGACAAGAAATGCTAACGGTGATTGTTCTTTCAACACATAGGAAGAATTGAAAATTTCATAGAAGTGAATGGTGTAATGCAATATGTATGACATCTCACACCTTAGAGATGAAGAATCTGATGGCCGGAGGGATAGGGAAACCCCTCCAGATTTGATGGCCACTATGAGAAGTTTGAAAGAAGATAATGAGAGGATTATAAGAGCCCATGCCAAACAGGCAGAGTTGAATGCAGTCCTACTGCAGAGTCTGTCCAATATTCAAAAACATCTACAACAAGGCCCTACCAATGAAAAATTACAGTAGTCAGAGAGCTTGAAAACCCCTTAGGATTCCCAAAAGCATGGATTGGCTCATAGCGATGCAGGAAGGAGTTATTCCAAAATAAATCATCAGGATACTAAGAGAGGCAAATCGAGTGGATGAATTTCCATGGAGTCCTCTAGTTGAAAGACTATTTCAGTAAAACAATCCAGTAGTGGCACAAAATCTAACATTTCTAAGAAGAGAAAGAGAAGGAAATCGTGTAGTTTTCTGACTGAAGAATTCAAGAAGGATAAGCCACCTACCTTTGATGGTGAAATAAAGAAAGGAGAGGAAGTTGAAGCATGACTATTTAGATTGAAAAAGTACTTCCGAGTACATAATTATTCATATAATACCAAGGAAAGGATTGCAGTGTTTAACTTGAATGGAGGGGATTCCATTTGGTGGGAAGACCTCAAGGAAATAAAAAGGGTAAAGGAAAGAAAATTAACCTAGAAACAGTTTGGGAGATAAATTTGCAAAGATTACCTGTTTGGAAAATATTATGATGAAAAAATAAAGGAATTCTATGAGCTTAAGATGGGGAAACTTACCTTGGATGTGTATGCAAAAAGATTTATAGAGCTGTTGAGGTATGTTCCCTACCTTAAGTATGAGAAAGTGAGAATCCAACATTTTCTCAGTGGGTTACCACAGTCCTACCAGGATCGAATTGAGTTTGACAAATCCAAGATGTTGGAAGACACCATTCAGAAAGAAAAATGTTGTTATGATGAGTCTAAGCACAAGCATGAGTCTTCCAAAGATTGGAAAAGAAAGGACAAGAGTGGATTCCAGAAGAAGGGATTAAAGTATTTTCCAAGCAAGAATTCCGAGAAAGATGCACAAACGAGTCAACCAAGCAGGAGTGTGCATCAACAAAAAAATTTGTCTCAAAGCAGGAATAAACCCGCAGAGCAATTTGGAAATGTCGAATTTTGCTTTTCAACCCATAATCCCACTTCGTTCAAACTTGGGCCTAGAATGTGAGCCAAAGTTGAGAAAAAGCGGCCCAAGAACTACACGTCTTCGCTCGCAATCAAGACCAACGTGTACAACTCGCAAATGGGTTTCCAAATATGATTTCATATTTGCAAATGAAGAATTTTGCTTTTCAACCCATAATTCCATTTCGTTCGAGGCTAGTCAAACTTGGGCCTAGAATGTGACCCAAAGTTGAGAAAAGGCAGCCCAAAGACTACACGTCTTCGCTTGCAATCAATACCACGTGTGCAAGTCTCAAATGGGTATCCAAATATGATTTCATATTTGGAAACGAAGAATTTTTCTTTTCAACCCATAATTCCACTTCGTTTGAGGCTAGTCAAACTTGGGCCTAGAATGTGACCCGAAGTTGAAAAAAAGCATCCCAAGAACTACACGTGGTCTTGATTGCGAGCAAAGACGTGTAGTTCTTGGGCCCCTTTTTCTCAACTTCAGGTCACATTCTAGGCCCAAGCAAGGGAAAGAGCATAAAAGCCCAAGAAAGGACCTTTGCAATGTTGGGGATGTGGAGAGCCACATCTATTGAGGGATTGTACCCATAGGAAACATTACAACAAAAGAGTGTATAATGTGTAAGAGGCAGCTACAGTCAATTATGTAGCCAGGAGTGTACCGAGAATCTATGCAATGGTAGAAAATCGACAAGTGAACCACCAAGCCTTTGTGGTAGAATTGGAAGGTATTATTATTGAACGATCAATTTTTGTTTTAATTGACCCAGGATATAATATTAGTTATGTTTCACCTCGAGTGGTTGAGACATGTTCATTACAAATAAAGAATCATGCCAAAGCGTGGTTAGTTCAGTCAGCCACTGGAACAAAGAGGAAAGTGATGGAAGTAGTTGAAGCTTGTCCAATTTGGATGGAGGGATTTCAAACGCAAGTGGTTATGAATGTTCTACCCCTTGGTTATTATGATGTGTTGTTGGGCATGGATTGGTTAGTAGCCCATAAGAAAAAATTAAACTGTTATGAGAAAATTTTAGAATGTGAAGATGAAAAAGGAAATACCAGAATTTAGCAAGGCATTCAAAATCCAATCTCTGTGAGACAAATATTAGCATTACAACTCAAGAAAACTAGCAAAAAAGGGTGTCCCATATATGTTATACAAGTACTAAACTCAGCAGAAGGCAGAGAGTTGAAGGATGGAGACCACCCAGTGCTATGGGAATTTAGAGATGTGTTTCCTGGGGAGGTGCCTGGATTACCTCCGAAAAGAGACCTTGACTTTTCAATCGATCTCGTGCCTGGAGAAGTGTCAACATCGAGAGTGAATTATAGGATGAGTATGCTTGAGTTAGTGGAACTGAAGATGCAGTTGAAAGAAATGATGGACAAGGTTATATCAAACCAAGTGTGTCCCCATGGGGAGCCCTATCCTTGTTTGTAAATAATAAATATGGTACCTTAAGACTATGCATCGATTATAGGCAGCTGAACAAGATAACCATTAGAAAAAATACCCCTTTCTTAGAATAGACGATCTCTTTGATCAGCTCAGAGGGGATACAATTTTCTCAAAAATAGATTTGAGATTAGGATATCATCAAGTCAAGATTAAAGATGAGGACATCCACTAGACAACCTTTAGGAAAAGGTATGGACACTATGCATTTGTTTTGGTGCCATTTGGGCTTACAAATGCACCATCTACATTCATGTGTTTGATGAATAGTGTACTCAACAAGTATTTAGAAAATTTTGTCTTAGTGTTTGTGGATGGCATTTCAGTGTATTCCAAGAATCGAGAGAAGCATGAAGAACATCTCGAAATCGTGTTACAAGTGTTAAGAGAACATCAATTGTATGCCAAATTTAGCAAGTGTGATTTATTTATAAAGGAAATCCAATATCTAGGCAATGTAATATCCTCTAAAAGAGTCGTAGTATACCCTGCAAATATCAAGGCAATCATGGATTGGCATGCCCCTAAAAATGTGACAGGAGTGAGATCCTTCATGGGATTGGTTGGATATTACAGGATATTCATCAAGGAATTCTCCAAGATCATAAATCCCATTACTTCATTACAGAGGAAGGGAAAGAGGTTCATGTGGTCACTAGAGTGCAAAGATAGTTTCTAGCAACTAAAGCAGTTGTTGAACGACGCCCCTGTTTTAAATATTGTGGACCCATAAAAAGACTTCTTGGTTTGCACAAATTCTTGCAAAGAGGGACTCGGTGGATTTATCATGAAATAAGGATAAGTGATTTGTTATGAATCACAGAATTTGAATGAACATGAGCAGAAGTATGCAACCCACAACCTATAACTTGCAACAATTGTACATGTGTTGAAGATGTGGAGAAATTACTTTCTCGGAAGGAGATTTATCCTCATGACTGACCATTGTGGCCTGAAGTATTTATTCGACCAACCAAGGTTTAATGTTACACATGAAAGGTGGATGGCACTAATTAGTGAGTTTGACATCGAAATCAAACATATAAAAATAAAAGAGAACAAAGTAGTCGACACGCTCAGCTGAAGTGTTCAAGCAATACACTTAGTTGTAGCAAGTGTAGGAAAGTTCGACATTTAGCAGAGGATTAAGACCCTCTTTTCGGAAGATGAGTTCTTCAAACGAGTGAAGAAAAAATGGCAACAAGAACCTAAGGAAAAGAGGTACAAAGGATATCAACTAAGGAATGATAATCTATTACTGTACAATAACAGGTTGTATGTGCCTGATTTAATAGATTTGAGGCTCTTAATTATGGATGAGTTCCACAAGAGGCCATATGTAGGTCACCCTAGTTACCAGAAAATGGTGACATCAATTAGGAAACTATATTATTTTCCTAGGATGAAGAAATACATTCCTCATTATATTGTGAAATGTTTGGAGTGCCAATAGGTGAAAGTCAAGCATCAACACCCTACTAGACTATTGCAACCCTATAGATACCAGAATGGAAATGGGAAGTGATTTCCATGAATTTTATTATGAGGTTACCAAAGATAGTCAAAAAACATGATGCAAGCATGGTTGTAGTGGATAAGTTGAGCAAGAAAGCTCATTTTATTCCCATAAAGTCTACTTTTAAATCCATAGATATTGTCAATGTTTTCATGAAAGAAATATTCAAATTGCATGGTTTTCCCAAAACCCTAATCTCAAACAAAGATGCTAAGTTCACCTCAAATTTCTGGTGAAGCTTATTTATAGGTCTAGAAACACAGTCGGAATTTGGCATGGCCTACCATCCTCAAGCAGATGGTCATACTGAAAGGGTGAACATAGTGTTAGAATATATGTTGTGAATGCATGTTATGCATTGACCCAAATAGTGGGAAGAATATCTACCTTTGGTAGAATTCACATACAACAATGGTTATCAAGAATCATTTAAGATGATCCCGTTTGAGGCTTTGTATGGAAGGAATTACAAATTTCCTATTATTTGGGATAGCCCAATGGAAAAAATCACACTTGGACCTGAATTACTGAAGGAAATGAAACATGCCACAGTCAAGATAAAGCAGAACCTAAAAATTTCCCATGATGGACAGAAGAGCTATGTTGATAGCAAGAGAACACCCATAGAGTTTAAATTAGGAGACCATGTGTATCTTCGAATGAAACCCAATATGAGTTCCCTGAAAATGGGGATGTGTGCTAAGTTGACTTCCTGGTATTATGGACCATTTGAAATCCTAGAGAGAATAGGACCAATAGAATACAAACTTTCTTTACCACCTACTATTAGAGAACATAATGCATTCCATGTGTCTTTATTAAATAAATATGTCCATGATTCTAATCATTTTATTAATTGGACTGTAATACAGGTGGAATTAGAGGGAGAATTCCATCCAGTACCCCAATGCATACTGGACATAAACGAAACAACGCTCTGGAACCGAACCATCGCGTAGGTCAAGGTGCAATGGAAGCACTTTGGATTAGATGAAGCTACATGGGAGATGGAAGATGCCATGAGATTGGTGTATCCATTTTTGTTTAATATATAATTGTATATATATGGTGTTTTAAACACCCAGGACAATGTTTTTTTTAAGGGCGAGAGGAATGTAACACCCTGTTTTCTCCCAATATTGTAATTATGCACAAACTTCATATGTTAACACTATGAGGAATGTAATTGTGTTTTGATTTAATATAAACATCAAACTAATGACTAAGAGGGAAAAACCTTGATAAGTATTGACCTTGATACACCAGAGGAAATTGATGAGGCAGAGGGACTGATGGAATGGTTGAGTGAAGTGGGTTTGAGATGCATCAATGAAGAAAATAGGAAGCTTGCACAAAAATATAATATATGCTTGCAAACATAATAACTTCACCTACCAACACACTAGACTAATGAGGAGACCACGTGACCATTAAGAGGTTGCAGAGGTGGTTGACTAGTAATGACTGTGGCAGTTGGTCAACACATAGAGAGAATGACCAATTGAATAACTAACGAGCGAATGTACCACATAACCGACCCTTCATATTATGAAGGGAAAACTACATGTTACGTCTACAAGACACTGCAGAGATCCTGAGGGAATGGTAAAGAAGACCAGGGGAGGAAAAACACAATGTGTGCGGGATGATAATAGAGGGTGATTACAGATACACGGAAGAGAGTAATTTGGATAGGAGGAGAGGCGCCACAACATAGATTGCACCCATATATATAAGACTACAATGGAAGATAGAGTAGGAAAAAAGCTCAGAGACGAGAAACATAGCACAAAAGCATAGATGTGTTGACTGAGAAAGAAAATAATATCTTTCTAGAAGAAAATAGGAAGCTTGTTTGAGTTGTTGATGATCACCCTGAACAGAAAAGACCCAGATTCTTGGACTGGAGCAATACTGGGTTGCATCTTGGTGCTTACTGGACATAAATTAGCATTGGTAATGGGAGGTCAATGAGGGACTGTTGAGAGGAGAAAGGACTCCCTTATGCAGAGGAAATCCAGTTGAGAAACCACATGATAAACCTGTAGAGACCCAAAGCTCAGTGGGCGGTGGCAACTTCCATTGTGTCAAAGAAGGAAGTAGAGTAACCTTCCTAGATCATCGCAGTCTCATAACCATGGTGAGTCAATTTCCTTGGTGGTATCATGGCTTGGCATGGAGGTGGAGTGTTGTAGGAATTGACTCTACAACAAGGCCTAAGTTTGGGAGAAGAGGCGTCCTCTCTTAGTCAATTGGATTGGAATATTTCTTATCAAATAAGTGTTTACTGTACTGAACTAACTATGAATGATATATATGAATGCTTATGAATGGAACACTTGTATGATAACGTATATGAATCTATGAATCTAAGAGAAATTATGTGTATTTAACTCATGACTTTGAATGCTGTAAGATGAGCTATGTTATGATCTTTATTATTGCCTTGTTAAATCGTAAAAATGACTAAATGTCAACTGCTACCTAATTGAATACTCTATATTAACCCTTGTGAGGAGAGTCTGGAAATCATGTGAGGTTTTAACCTCAATTTTGACAGTTTGTAATGGTCGTAGAACTTATTTTTGGTCTTTTAAAGTCAGGATCAAAGTATTATAGAACTCAAAAAAATGGTTAAGTCCTTATAGAAGATGATTATGACTCCTTAAAACCCCGTGTTAGTCAGCGAAGAACAACAACCGTGGATCTGAAAATATTGTGACCATTGATTGGTGGGTTGTTTGGATTTAAGGCATCGGAGAGATCCCTCGAACATGGTGGGAAAGACTCTGAATGAGAGACTCTTAAACAAACCATTCGGAGTGGAGTTTTCAGAAGGAAATATCATGTACCTTGAGAACACCTCTGAACAAGATGCTCCGAAGTTGAATGTGTGTGGGTCGTAGATGTGGAAGCGGGTGAGAATTAACCCTCAACCGTTGATCATTTCAAGTCCCACGTAGCAAGTGGAAAGGGAAGAGCGAGCAGAGGTTGACTCAGAGTGACAGTGTGAGGATGCATGTCAGCGGTCAATTTTTTGACTAGATTGAGTGCAAGTCTAGCTATCTCAGAGTTAACTGTTTTTCAGAATATGACTTCGAAGGATTCAGAGTACCTTTCTGGTGGCTTAGAAGAATGAGTCTGATAGGGGGAATATCTCAATCGTAGGTTGGTGAATGGAGAGATGTCACAATAGCCATCGATCTATCATGAGTCCTACCTAAGTTAAGAGGAAAAGTGCTAACATTGTGAGTGATGCAACTTGCCAGCAAGGAAATCGAGACATTCCTAGAACGACAGATCATGATCAATAATTAGTTGACGAGTTTGAGTGGGATCTAGTGGGATAGAAGAACCTTGGATGTTGGGCATATCTCGACCATTGGTCGAGGGAAAATGATGTACATCTACACCATCCATTCAGGAGACAAAATATTCCTCGATACCCTACATTTGGTATAGTGAGGTTTCCTGAACCTTTCGAACGTTGAACAAATGGTATCAAAAGGGAATATTCTTCGATACCATATCCATCGAAGGTAAGTGATGAATATACCAAAAGAAAGTCTGGGAGATAATGAAGGGAGGCCTGCATGGATCAGAATTTACCCATGGAAGGTTATACAGGCGCCACATCGATGCTACGTCATCACAATGTCATATGGAAAGTGTGACGAGGTGTCACGTGGATGCCACGTGTCAATGGTATAGAGGTTGAAAAACCTAGGAATTTCGGAAGGTCATAAATTTCATTCTAGAGCTTAGATTTGAGTGAAATGGTTGTCATTGGAAATCTCTTGAAGAGCAGAAGACGATGGAGCCATGAAAGAGAGGATTTGAGATAGTTGAGAAAAGTGAAAATTTGAATACCCCATCCCTTAAAAGGGACACTTAGGAGTTGGGTGTGTTACAATGGAGCTCAAAATGCATCATCTTACTATGGGAAAGAATATTGTCAACAACTTGTATGACACTCTGGTTATCGTAGTAGATTGTAGTCGAGGTCTAAAAAGGAAGGCCAAGTTCTCCCAAAAGTTCATGAATCCATACTGCTTCAGTACTTTCTTGAATGACGCCACGATATTGTACTTTTGTATTAAAAAAATGAGACTACCTTCTATTTATTGTACAGCCACACCAAATTTCCAATGCTATAATGAAACACATAACCAAAAGTGGAATTCCGATCATCACTATGACTAGCCCATTTGAAGTCGGTGAAGTCGACCAACGAATCTGAACTTCGACAATACTTGATACCAAAATGAGTGGTACCTTTGAGATAACGAGCAATTTATTTGATTTCTTTCCAGTGACTTTCTTTAGGGTCCTACATAAACCGAAAAACCACACTAACAATAATGGAAATGTTAGTTCGACTATGAGTAAGATAAATAAAACTTTCAACCAGTTGTTGATAGAGTGTAGCATCGATTGTGGGTGTTTGATAGGTTTTGGTAAGCTTTACTCTATATTTAAAAGGAGTAGCAAGAGGCTTGCAATCAACCATCTTAAAACATGTCAACGGATCCATCACATATTTAGAATGAAAAATGAAAAATCCATCACAAAGTGGTAACACTTGAAGACCCAAAAGATAATGTAGACTACCAAGATCTATCATGTCAAAGGAGTCAGCAAGTTGTTTCTTCAATCTAAGGATGATATCATTATTATTGTCAGTAATAAGTAAGTCATCTACATATACAAAAATAATCAAGGTGCCTTCATTGGTATGGAGTACATACAATTTGTGATTAGATTTACAACATTTGAAACCAAGTCAAAGAAATAAATTGTGGATCTTAGCATACCAAGCTCGGGGAGCCTGCTTCAAACCATAAAGCGACTTCTTGAGTCGACAAAACACATTGAATCTATCACAAAACCAGGTGATTTTTCCATGAAAAATTCTTCGGATAGGTCTCCATGAAGAAAGTCACTCTTCACATCCATCTGATGGATTTTCCATCCAAAATGAGCAGCAAGGGAAAGAATCAGTTGGACAAAGTTCATCTTTACGATAGGGGCAAAGGTTTCAGTGTAGTCGATGCATTCTTGTTCAGAAAATCCCTTCACAATGAGGTGAGCTTTATGTAGCTCAACAACACCTTTAGAGTTAAATTTGGTTCTATAGACCCATCGACACTTCACAATGTTCTTTCCTTGCGGTGAGGGAACTAAATCCCAAGTATGATTCTTCGACAAAGAATCAATTTTTGTCTTCATGGTCTTCTCCTATTTAGGCCATCCTTCAGCATTTGAGTAGGAAACATGATCAGAAGTTTCTAGTACACAAGTCATCAAGGAAACATTGGCATGTTTCTTTTGACTTCAAGTTTGTCATCCGGAGGAGGAATCTCCAACATCAGCTCCAACAACTTTAATTGTATTAGCATCCCATCTGGGTAGACAAGAAATAGGTGAGATATGGTTCACTTCAGCAGGTTGATAAGAATTTGTAGAGTCTTCATTTGGAAGACCAATCGAAATAAAGGACGACGGACTAGTCGACTCGGAGGTCGATTGTCTAGTCGAAATGTGGAGAAGGTTTGACTATCTATTCAAAGGAATGAAGTATGGAAGAATATCACCAGTTTCAAAGACAACATCAAATGGATCGTCCTGTAGCGATCGAGAGGAGGCATTCAAAAAATTAATGCCATAGGACTTCTCATCAAAATGTAAATGTCGTCTGATAATGATTTGTCATTTGACAGGATCAAATAGCCAATAGGATTTTGACTCTTCAGAGTATCCCATCATGATGCAAGCATGACTCTTTGCATCCAACTTATTTATGCAATCATTAGGAATGTGAGCTAAGGAAACACATCCAAACACATGAAGGTAGACAAATGAAGGATTATTCCCATACCATCATTCAACTAGAGTCATGGAAGGAACAACTTAAGTCGATATGCGATTGAGGAGATAATTTGCACAATACACTACTTCAGCCCAGAAGTGAGGAGGAAGATATTTGGCACTCAAAAGAAATCTATTCATTTTGACTAACGTCTGATTTTTTCATCCTATGACACCATTCTACTGAGGTGTGTGAGGAACATACCGTTGTTAGTCAATACCAAACCAAAGAAGGTATTCTTCAAAGGTTTGATTAACATACCCACCACCATTATCTAATATCAAGCACTTGATGGGTCGGCCACATTGCTTTTCAGCAAAGGCCCAAAATTCCTTGAACTTTTCAAAGACACAGTTCTTTTTCTTCAAGAAAAATACCCATGTGAAAAAATATAAATCATCAATGAAAGTCAAAATGTACCTTGCACCTTCCATTGAAAGTATATTGATGCATCAAACATCATTGTGAACTAGCTCTAGTAGGTTTTGTGCTCACCACACTTTTCTAGAATCGAATGGTGCTTGATGATGCTTCCCAAGAACACAACATTTACATACTCCTTCAGGGGGAAACACCTTCAACAAACCAACAACCATGTTTTGATTTGTCAGTGCCTGCAGAATTCATAAATTCAGATGTTCGAGTCACTCATGCCAAATTTGAATTCTCTCATCAATGTGAGAGACAAGTGTAGTCGGTTCAATGTCAAGTCAAGTTGTGTCACAGAACTTGTACAAATTTTCCATCAAGTCAAGAATCCCATTGGCGAAAATCAACTTGTCTTTCTTCAAATCACAAACATAGAACCAATCTAGCCAAAATTCCACAACCTTACATGTCTATGTTAATTTAGCAACAAACAATAGATTAGCACTAAGGTTTGGCACATGATAAACATCAACAATCTTCCCATATCGACAAGCAACATCACCCTGACCAACAACATCCAGAGAGGAGTCATCAACAACATAGATTTTACTCTCATTAGCTTCATCCAACCATGTGAACAAGGAAGAATCCTTAGCCAATGTGGTTAGTGCACCCAAAGTCGACTATCCATTCGTTATATGCATAATGAGACAACAAGGATTGAGAAGTACTGACTTGGAAGGTGAAATTATCAACTAGTCGGCATACAACAAACATGTCTCCTTTAAGGAGTTTAACCTTCTCCTCTAGATCATCTTGCTTCTTAAAGTAGGTTTTCTCCACATGTCCAGTCTTTCCATGGTATTGACATGTCTTCTTCTTTCGACTTCGTTGTGTTGCAACTGCCTGTATCTTAGGTTTCTAGTCATGGTATGAAAAGTTTTATGTAGAGGCATCAAGTCATACTCTATCCCTGGTATCCATGTTGTTCTTTCCCTTTACCAAGTGGGTCTGGTGTTTTCCACCAAGATTTCCTTATTCAATCAATCTATGATGATTAGTAATCAAAAGAGAAAATAAAGATTCAAAGGTGTAATCCTTACCATCTTCCTTGTGTGCTTTCCATTTGGTGCAGAAAGTCGACACGAACATGTTGAATGGTGTTCTTAATTTCATCAAGACTAGCTCAATGAGTTTTCCATCCTTATTCTGATAGTTCTTTCCACATTCACCCAATTTCAACTAGATTTATTTGACACGCACAAAATAATCCTCCATTCTCTCAAAGGAATGAGGATTGAGGGAGATCAACTCTTTCTTCAATTGCATGATGTGCATCTCATCGACTCGGTCGAAAAACGACTTTAGTTTCTTCCAAACTTGATGAGGACAATCGATTCCACTAAGGTGAAATAAAATCTCCCGTGAGATATAGGTCGTGATGACCCCTACAACCTCATCCTTCTTTCCATTAAAGCAAACTTCACTTGATCATCTGTTGGATCTAGAATCACAAATTTTGTATAATGCCATAGTCCTTTTCTCTTCAGTAAGGTTTCCATGTCTATGCCCATACTACATAATTTGATCTATTAGAATAACAATATCAATCTTCAAAGACATCTTCGATATCCAGACAGAAACTGGTCTATTTCAACAATTTCCAATCAGCAAACCACCGACCTAGAGTCAATCACAAAGTATTTCCGACTCAACAAGGTTTGTAAATAATAGGTCAAGGTTTTAAACCACCAAATTTGATACCGTGTTGGGGATTAGGGTGGAACACAACATGAAATAGAGAACACAATACTATAGATAATTGAAGAGGAACAAAATTTCAAAGATAAAGGTGGTGTCTAAAGACATTATTACAACACTTAAGAATAGTGCACCATGATCAGAACATCATAGTGCATGTCGCACATCTTGATCTGCATGATCTATTGCAAAAAATTCATAATGAAAATGACCCAAGGGGTCTACTTTTTATAGCCTTAATATCTAACCAACTTCCATAGAATCTGGAAGATCTTGTCCACATGTAATCATCGACCGTTAGAGTTGATTCCGTCAAATCCGATCTGTCGAGTCAGCTCGATAAGGATGATCAACCTGACCACCTATGCATCCAACTCCTATTCTATTTCTAGGATGGTCGATCCACCACCCAACTATCTTCATTTTTGGTCGACCGTCCGACCGACAAGCACATCGACTACTCAACCGACTGGTGTAGTGTGTTGGTCAATCGCTCGACCGACTATTTTTATATGTAGGTCAACCTGTCGATCGACTGAACCTAAGAGATGTGTGATGAACCATCAATGCTTGATGTTCCAACAATATGGTGATCAATTTTTCCTTGATGCAAATGAAGTTATGGTTCTTTATTATATTTTCTACATGGTTATGTCTTCACCACACTCAATGGCATTGAAAGTTTATATTTGGGATTATGTTTTTAAAATATAGCATTACAATACTCATTCTAACCATGATATTTTCATATAAGTTATATGCTTTGACTTGACATATTGCATCTTTTGAAGGCAATAAAATTTTATGTATAAAAGCGACATTTGACAAGTTTGAAAACAAAAAAAGTATATGGTATACAAGGTATATAACTTATGGCATATATTGATAAATATTAGAAACAAAACGTTGACATTTTAAAAAGGTTATATATGATCGATTTCGACCATGGTTATGGCTCAACGCACATATCCTATATCGCTTGGCATTGTATAATGGGTATTGATTATACTTGGTATCATTTGATCTTTGGTTCTAAATGAGACAGGTGATGCATGGGTGGTGAGTTCGATTTACATGTGTCATGCATTAAACTTGAGGTGAGTACGGCATTTATGCCACCAAACCCGCATCTTCTCTCCTTGAAGTTTGTTAGGGTTACCATTGTCATCCATTTGTTTGTTTGGAAGTGTTGGAGGAAGCCATTATGACTGTGTTCATCTCAGCCAGTTGTTGGTGTTCGTTGTGTAACCGTTTGCAAGCTCAAAAGAATGATATAAATCAATCCTAGGATGAGGTGAGTACTCACACAATTATTTGAAAATTTATTTGCAAAAATTGTTGATAAATGGTTAATAATGGCTCTGGTTAGTTGGTTGTGAGTACAAAGTTTATTTTCCCTATCTTTCATCCATATACAAGTGTTATGGTGAAACGAAAAGAGATGTTTAAAGAGATAATTGTTTTAAAGAGTTTAGTGTTGTTGAAAACAATTTGTGTTGTCATAAATTGTAGTGGATATTGTGGTTTTGCATGTTTGTTGTTGTCATTAAACCATATTACCACTTTCCATGTCTATTTGTGCATTCTAGAAGGGTTTTACTGCAAGATTGATTATAAAAGAATAGTGGACTGAACCCATAAAAAATGATTGTTCTTGTATACATAAAGATGACTTGGATTTGGTCTTGAACTTGCTTCAAAAGTTTATTGGTTTAAAATCCTGGTTTTGCTTGTGAAAAGAGTACATTTGAACTCAGCACTAGTCTTTTACACTTGGCGTTATCTCTCTCTATTGAAATAAATTAGACTTGAGTCTATAAGCCCATGGTCATGCACCTTTATTTCTCCCAAATTTCTTGAAGGAGTGACTCAAAAGATATGGTTCATATTGATATTTTACTCTCATACTCAACTTATACTCTATTTATTTTATAATAAAAAAATCACAGTTTGAAAACCGTGAGTTGCCACATCTTATGGATGATATTTACCAGGAAAATGATTTGGTTTGCAATACATGACAATTGTAGTTTATTCACACAACATTATGGATATTGGGACGAATTGGATGTTTTACTCAACCTCAGTCAATAATAATGATTTTGTGTTGTCGGTTGACATTTGCATTGGGTTTATTTGGGTAATGTGTGCAAATTTATTAAAGGCACATAATGAGATTAAATGGCTAAGTTAGATCATAAGTGGTTTTTACATGAACTTTTGCACGCTATCCCCTCATTATTTATCACTTTTCATAAGTATATTCCTTCTATCATTTGTCCTAGCCATTCATAATTTCATTTTCCATATATTTGTCATCTTATCCTTATTCATGTTTTAAATATATATTGAATTGTTCATATACAGAGTGGTATTTGAGATGATTTAAGTTTCGGATTAAGGAAATTGGAAGTGAAGAAGGTTTTTGATGAATGAGTTCTGGATTTTTCTTCTTTTTTATACATTATTCCTGTTTCATTTCTCCCTTCTATACTTGATTTACCATGTTGTATTCAGAGCCATAATTAAATCATATTTAACAAGTTTTGTAATGAATGTTTATCATGTTGTGTCTTGTATTATATTTTAAAGATTATTGACTGATTGAAATGACAATGGAAATAGATGAGATTTTTAGAAAGGGAAGCAGAGGGAGTAACATAGGTAATAGAGGAGGAAGAGGCATAAGGACTAATATGTTTTGGGATCAAGGGAGGCACAAGAGGATAAGATTCTCTATCCATTTTGTTGCAGATTGAGATGAGTTCAACCTGATTGATGTAGTGGTTCTCGACCTAGATACCAACCATTGAAATCCCAATCGTTTTGACTAGTAAAACTGTCACAAAAAACCTTTAGCATTAAAATTGTCGGGTGTCTAGGTTGAGAAGCAATACATCAGTGTTAGAAATTAACCATTAACCAAGAAACATTTACATTGACAAACCATAACATGGTCTCTAAAACAATATACCAATAACAACCCTTATACACACATAATTTTATTTGACATCATAGTTCCAACAATAGTTTTAGTTTCAACAAGTTTGTATTAAACAATATTTAAGATTCTTAGTGTGCAAGTTTCCACAGTTCGTCATAATATTGTTGTTAGACTTCTGAATGTAAAATATGTGTGGAGTTTATGAAACGTCCTAAACATTTCATAAACTCCACACACAGTTTACATCTAGAAGTATAACAACAATAATATTTAAGATTCCTTGGCGAGAGATTTAAGGCCCAAAAATTATTATATTGTCAAGGAATCATTTCTTCCCTTCTCTAAATACATCAGGTGAAACCCTAGAAAATGGAAAAGTTGTGATAAAAAGGCCTAACTGCAAGTTGCCATTAAAACCCTAGGGAAGATGTAGTCCATACCTAAGTAACCCTCAAAGCATTGCAAGTGTGTAAAGCAAAACAACAATAGAGTTTGAGATGAAAAAAATCACAATGACATGACTGTTATTGCACACAAGATAAATGTATGGATGAAAATACGAAAGGTGTATACCTTAGGAAAGCCATCAATTGCCTTAGCATTGAACCAAATGGGAATTGAGATGCACATAATTCTGGCAAGAAAAAAAATAGATGCCCATTAACACCACAAGGACAACAATGACAAGAATGTCATTCTTTAAACTGCCAACTTCTTCTCTAGAAGTGCTCGAACGAAAACCCATCTTATAGTTAGTGGCATTACCTTTCCCAACTAATTATAAAACTAGAAGTTTGTTAAATTGATGAAAAACATACCATCATGCCTATCTTCAATTCTCTAAAGAAGCATTCTTAGCATGTGTGGTTGAAGGAGACCCATCAAAACATAAATCCAACAAAGTAGCTCAAGGAATTAGAGGAGAAAAATAATTCTAAAGTTGTTGGATACACCGAAATAGATTCTATAGGAATTGCATGCATGTGCATCTAGGTTTTGATAGACTTACATTACAAGGGATTCCAATTGCATTATTGATTTTTCAGAGAGCAATACATCAATCTACCTATCAATATTCTCTGCTTCTATATGATTTCTTTCTGATTCAGAAGCTCCATCCACATGTTGTAGCATACAACAACACCCCAAATTTGCATTTAATGTCAATAAGGAAATTTGGCCCCCCCTTTAATTTTTGAAAGTTCTTTTCAATTTGGTTTAATTTTTTTTGTAAATATGTTTTATGTTATGATTTTATATGAGCATCAATGTGTGCGATACACTTCAAATTGAAGATTCTTTATATCCCGATCCCAATTTATATCCATTGTGCATTTGGTCTTTTTGAATTTCATGAATTCAAACATGAAATTCAAAAGTCAATTTCAAAATTTTCCACTGGCATATCGTTTTCAGGTCGATTTCATCGTTGTTAAGTTGTTTTGATTATGGTCTTGATCATGGAATGAATTTCATAGATTCCATATATTATTTATCTATAATGTTCTTAATCATACTTATTACATATATGTTCATAGTAAGGTTTTTACTTGATCTACAAAATTTTATAGGCTATGAAAAAACTATTTTTTCTCATCCTAAGTTTTATTAACTTTACTATCCTATAACAATTTGGATGAGGAATTAAAAAGTTTTAATTTTTTTATTAAGATCTAATTGATTTTACTATAGCCTAGCTTATGTTCAAAGATATTCTCAATGTATCATTTGTTAGCTTGTGGTATTCATGGTTTATATAGAAAAAAAATATTATGAGCAATGTATATATTTGTTAATCATAGCAACACTTCTTTTATTATGACTAATGTACTTGACCTAATGTATAATCTGAGTGACAATACATTTCAAAATATGTGTTTTCTATATGGAATTTTGAAGTGAGTTTTCCTACTCCACGTAGTAGACGAGGGCATCCTCCTCCGTATCACCATAAACGTAAATTAATTCGCACATCAAAGTCGAGACAGGCTCTGAACTTAGCATGTTTTCCTGATTTGGGGATTTTTGAGTCATAAGGGTTTTCATTCAACTATGAGCGAGGGTTGATGAATTTGTCTTTGCATTCACATATTCATCACAGAATCTTGCTTTGTGATATTTCCTGAGTCGTATTAAGTGTTTTATCATGGGTTTAATATCCATATGTGAGCCTCCAGGCATTGAATTTGTTGAATCTAATAAAGACCGTCATCCTATGCTCCATAAATCTGAATGGTTTGAATTCCTGATGATGTTTCATGGCCACAATTTATAGGTAATTTGAGCCTTTGCACTTAGTTTTAATGGGAAGTCTGCAAAAATTGGAGATATCGAGTTACAGGTTGATGAAGCCATAATTGCCAAAGCCACGAATCTTCCATTAAAGGGTGAGCATTGGTCCAAAACTAAGAGGGTTAAGGATATACCCTGGTCCGAGTTTCTAAGTTCATCCAAATCCAAATATGACTCCAAAGGTATGCCTTATTCCTTGGTTAAGAAGAAATGGTGTTTTTTTATTGTGGATTATCAAGCGATATATAACATGCGAGGGTCACTATAGTCTGTTCTTTTACTACCATTTTTTCTTGTTAATGTTCTTTTTGGGTTTTGAGTTACACTTTCCCTTCTACATGTTGAAGAGTATTACGAAAATGTCCATATTTGATCATAGAGATAGTCTCAGTTCAGAGAGTTCTCTTTCACCCTGGATTAATTAGGATTCTTGTCGAGTTTCATTTGAAATAGGTCAATGATTCTTGGGACAATTTTATTAAAAGAAACAAGTTCGTTGAAACCCCATAACCAGTTTCTCAAACTCGATATTTTGAACTAGGGTTTGAATCTATAAATTCAATAGGAGATAATGACATTGATCTTTCTTAGATCTCATATTCAAAGAAAATTTCAACAAGGGTTACACGTAGTCAGACTTAGAGATCGAACTCGAAGCTTGATCCTATGGCCTTGGATAAAAAATGAAGAGTCTATTTTGAGTCCTCTGGACAAAATATTGTCACTTCCTCTACTCCTGACTATCACTAAAACGTTAAAACCCCTATCCTTAGATGACTAGAAAATATAAAGAAGTCAGACGACTTCAAGAACAAAAGACAAGGGAGAAAGTTATCAAGGATAGTCAGAAACAAATCTAGGAGGGTTTCAAAGGTTAATTCTCCCATTTTGATCATGAATGATGAACCCGAAGATACATAGGAATCGACCCATCTCAAAGAAGCTAGGCCAAACCTACATTCAAAGAATAATCTTATATCTACTCAGGAAAAGCTCGAAAAAGGAAAAAATATGGATAACCTAAGTATTGAAGATTTGTTTTGGACAGTGAAATACCATAGTGTGGTGCCCATTCTGTAATATAATGTAATCGATCTGGAGTTGGAAAATCAACAACTCAATTCAAGGAACAAAAACTTGATTGTAGAATACGAAGAGAAAATTGTTGAGCTCAAACTGAAATCGGTTAAAACATAAGGCTCAATGGTAATCAATTCTCGAGGGGTTAATATTTTCATTAATTTAGATTTTAAAAATTATGCCTCTTGATGCTCAAGTGTTATTTTTAGAATTTTGTTTGACATGTATGAATTTATTTTTTTTGTTTCATTTTATTTCATTTTTAGAAAGAACAACTACATAATTAAAATTATGTAGCCGCTATATTTCTACATAATTTGTTATTAATTAACTTTGATTTGTATGTACAGTTGTACAAATGGATAATTTGGACCAAGAATCTTGCATTCGGGATCTTTACGAACTCGGGGAACAAGTGTATGATGGACTATCAGTCAACTATCAACTCATAGTTATTTTAGAATGATTTCATGTTATTTTTGAAAAAAAAAATGGGATAAAAAATAGTTTAACATTATACCATTCCTAATTTTAAGGAAATAATTTTTGTGAATTAATGATAGTTTTTAAAGATAATTTGAACTTTTTTCTTATACAAGAGAATAAGAAAAATGAATGGAATGGGGGCTAGACTTGGAGAAACAAGGCATCATGCTATCATGCTATTGTAAGCACTGGGATGGACCTAAGGTTGAAAATTCTTGAAGGAATGCTATGTACATTGTTGTAAAAGCCTTGATTTTTTAAGTTTTGGAAGACCTGAAGATGGCCATGAATTTATGGTGTTTTGTATGCTTTGGTATTGCTAGTCAAAGTTTATGAAATACTTATTTTGCAAGCCATTTTATTTTCTATCCATTTTGTTTATGAATGAAAGCTTATTTTCTCAAATTTCTACACTGTTGTTAGAATATGCGAGAAATAATTTTCTTTTCATTCTAAATTGAATTTGATACGAATGAACACAATTAAACATGAATATGCACATCAATGAATGTTGGTAACTATTTACTAATTAATCTATTGATATGCACGAGTCTTAAATACTATTTGGACAGTAAGAACTATTTCTATAATCCATCAATTCATTTTATTTCATGTTTAATTCATGTGATTGGAAATGAATATGCATATTAGTATTCACTTAGTAACTATTTACTAAGATAAAATTAATATTCATTTATGTCAATAATCATCAAGTTATTTGAACTATTTTAGTAACTTGGTAACTAATCTTTTATCTCATTTTCATTACAAGTATTTATCTTGTTCCTGATTGAGAGAGGGACTATTCTTTCTCTCAATCGGGATAGGTTACTTTCCCTTTTGTTTCTTGCATACTAGGATAAATTACATTTTCATGTAGAATAATCTGCATTTTCCAATGTCTCCTTATGCAGGAGAAAATCCCATTATGGCTTTACTAAGCCCTTGTTTTAGCAGAGGATTGCCTTCTTCAAGCAGCTGCAAGAAGGTAATTCCTACTCTTCTGTCTATTGAAAAAAAAAAGTAACAATATACATTAGCAGATAGAAGGTTGTGTATATACTTTGTACATATAGATTAGTCTATATTAAATTAACATTAGATTAGGCTAATCTTAGGAGAAGGGTAATTGAACCCATAAACCCAATCAGAATCACCATCCCAAATGGATAAGGGCCTAATTGGGGCCCTAACCGGGTGATCTCCCTAATGTTGATCATGGGTCAATTTTGGCCATCAACATTTTTGGCACTAGAAGGAGGGCCACCAAAGAGTGGGCATGATAAGTTGATCATTTTTGAGTTGTTGGTTTTAATTCTTTCATTTTTATTCAATGGTTTCTTCTAAACTTCTTGTTTGGAGTTGTATCTCTGGTCGGGCATCTTCAAGAACTCCAAAGAAGGTAGTTAAATACTTGTCAAAAATAAAGTTTACCAACGAGTCTAATTTTTTTGCATTTAACCATGCTCATCAATTTATTTTGAATTGTTGTAACACCCTATTTCCCCCAGTTTGTAAAAATAACTATACTGGCCAAGAACTGTGGCAAACTCAAAAATATGAATGTGTGATGTGAATGGACCTTGTGAAAGAGGTCGATGAATGTGAATAATATTATGAATATATATATATTGCAGGACTGCTGAGAGGGGATATGCTGAAAAAGAGACCACGATGGCTGAAGAAAGGTGGTGGAAGGCACCTGGAAAGGTGGCGTTAACTTCCACCGAAACCAATACTGTATTTGGACTTCACTGGCCCGGAGAACCAAGAGCGGCTCGTTGGCCCGAATTTAATGTCTCACGGGCTGGTAGGTAGATGGCTACTTAGAAATTAATGAGGGATGGGGGAGGTGAACTGCCCATCCGTAGGAGTCTTAGGACTAACCAGTGCGCGAAAAGTCGCGCCACATGCAACCTCGCAAGAGGAAAAGGCGTGAGGGAGAAGCGAAAGGGGGCAGACGTGAGGGAAGGAAGAGGAACTTTGGAAAAATATGCAGAGTGAGTGATAGCGGAGAAGGGGGAGAGTAACCCTCATTCTCGGTCACTGGCAAACTGAGACACGGTCTCGCAGCATCGTGGTCTCAGCTCGGGGGTGGCTAGTGGTAAATCCATTGGGAGTCATTGAGCCTACGATTGGGTGGAAACGAGCACCCCTCTCAGCATTTGCATCAACTCTGGTGTTTATTTATGATAAGTGTTATTTGAAGTTAATGCCATAATCGCATGTTCAGCTTTATGTGCTTGTAAATAGTTCTGAATAGAAGTGTTTACCTAACGTTTGATTTGATAGAATGGATGTCAGTGTATGCTTACATGCCATAGTTGTTTTCTGCACAAATGATTAAGTCTGGGGCATGAGTTCGCTCCATCGAGAATCGTCTTATTTGCTTGGTTTCTCGTAGTATTCTGGGAAGGCCCAAGAGAGTACTCTTTTCCGAGAATTACCCCATAAACCCTGTAACCGTACTGAACCTTACCAAGGACTCGATTAAGACCAGGGATAATTGCCCGAGAACTGTCTGAGGGTTCATGCAATCCGGGTCTGGAACCCTTATGCAAGAATGAGTAGCTTTCTAAGGTCTCGGGGTTATGGGAGCTTGAAGCTCCAAGGGTTTGAACTTCATGATTCAAGCTCAGAAGAGATAGCGAGATTCAAATATAGGAAGAAAATACCCTATCGCTTGGTAAATGAACGGTCGGAATCCTTTCGGGAATACCCCAAGCCTATCAACACCGACAGATCTAGAGAAGGAGCTTAGGCATTAACACCTTACCCTTTTAGCCTTCGCAAATAGCGATGGGATCATGGACCATAGATTCCAGGGACCCATCGGAGCTCTATAAGCCATCGATCTTAACCTTTACTTAGGTGGGAGAGTGAACTCGACTACGTCCCAAAAGTCCCGAAGACATCGGGACCGTCCATATTGGAGGACAGGTGGCAGAGATCTGACCATTTCGCATATCGGGGATTCATGAGTTTGGAGGTGGAAGATCAAACTCTTGGAGTCACGAAGTCCTGAGTCGCGAGATCGCGATGTGATCTGGGCCATTGATTTAAGAGGAAGGAAAGTCGTAGGATGACATCTCGATATATCACGTATCGGAGATTCGTGAGTTTGGAAGTGGAAGATCAGACTCTTAGAGTCACGAAGTCCTGATTCGCGAGATCAGGATGTGATCTGGGTCGTTGATCAAAGAGGAAGGACAGCTGTAGGATCTAACGTCTCGATATATCGCGTATCAAAGATTCATGAGTTTGGAAGTGGAAGATCAGACTCTTGGAGTCAAGAAGTCTCGAGTCACGAGATCACGATGTGATCTGGGCCGTTGATAAAAGAGAAAGGACAGTCGTAGGATCTGATGTCTCGATATATCGTGTATCGAAGATTCATGAGTTTGGAAGTGGAAGATCAGACTCTTGGAGTCACAAAGTCCCGAGTCGCGAGATCGCGATGTGATCTGGGCCATTGATTTAAGAGGAAGGACAGCCGTAGGATCTGACGTCTCGATATATTGCGTATCGGAGATTCATGAGTTTAGAGGTGGAAGATCAGACTCTTGGAGTCACGAAGTCCCGAGTCACGAGATCACGATGTGATCTAGGTCGTTGATCAAAGAGAAAGGACAGTCGTAGGATTTGACGCCTCGATATATCGCGTATCGGAGATTCATGAGTTTGGAGGTGGAAGACCAAACCCTTGGAGTCGCGAAGTCTCGAATAGCGAGAAGTAGGAGTAACCATTGAGTCAAGACCTCCTCGCCATATTGCATATCGGGGTCTCGGAGGTTGAGGGGAATCAGTCTTGACTGTAGAAATCTTGAGCTTGCGAGTTGCGAGAGCTTGTAGAACACATGGCAAGTCCGCTTGGTGGGACCCACGTGGTTGATAGGTGGTGTAATGATAAGATGCCAGAGAGAGGGAGAAGTGGTGACAGGCAGTGGACATGTGTCGTTTGGAACGAGAGTCAACATCCTGTTGACTTCTCGTACTTCGGGCTCTTGTAAGAAAGGAGCACAAAGGCCCAATAACTCAAGTCGTGAAGTTGCAAGTTTCGAGAAGCCCGAAAGGAGTCAAACCTTCTCTGACTTTCGCGTCTCGAGGTTTCGTAAAAGAAGGACCCAGAGGTTCAACCTCTCAACTCGCGAACTTGCGAGTTGCAAGCAAGGCTAGTAGTTAACCCTAGCCGATGGTCACACGTGGAGAGTGCTAATAAGGAGGGGCCATACCATATCGAAATCTAGGGTATCGACAATTGATGAAGAAAATTCGAGGGTCTTCGACTCGCGAGTCGCGAGGTCGCGAATTGTGAAAGGCGCTTGCATTTAGGCGCGTATGTGGTCCTATCGAGATAGGGACTAAAGAAAAGGGAGATAGTGCTTTTTCATTAAGCGGCGGGTAGATCTGGACGGCCAGAATCTGTGTGCCCAGATCTACAGCCAGGGTTTCATTCCAAAGCCCCCTCGCCATCCTACCTTTAAGATTGGACTCACTTGTATCGCTGAGTCGTGAAACACGAAAAGGCGCCTATTTTATTTGATTTGTAGTCCTAACCCATGATCACAGGGAGGTGAACAAGGAAAAACTAGCCTGTGCTAGGCCCCCGTAGGAATTTGGGGATTCTGTCCCTTGAGGAAAAAGTGAAAATTTTATTATGTCGTAGTGGGTGTGTTACAATTGTAATAATTTTGATATTGATGAGGGTATCATGTGCAATATTTTTACTCTCACTTTTACAGACCATGCCAAAGACTGGTGTGAATCATTACCATTTTCTTCTATAGATAGCTGGGACAAATTTTCTCGAATGTTTCTTCACACATGTCAAGACTATGACTATACTCAGGTTTTCCTAGAACTTGAGAATTTGCGTAGAATTGAAGGTGAGTCTTATGAGGATTTTTCTCTTAGATTCAAATTAATTTGTTTGAAATTTCAATCCAAATATTTGTCTTCACAACTTGAATTAATAGGATGGTTTAGACATATTATTTCTCTTCCTTGTACTAATCACAATGAGCAAGAAGATACTATTTTTCTTAGTGTGCGAACTACTGTTGATGAACATGTTGTTGATTACGTTCAAACTGAAAATGTAGAAATTATGAATGAGCAATCTCATGAAAACATGAATACATCCAATAAAACTAATGTTGATCCTGAAATTGTTCTAAATTATGATCATTTTGCTAAAGAAGAAAATCCACAATCAGAAATTCAAATTGAAAATATCAGTAGTAATGATTCAATTAATAGCATGCTTCCTACAACATCTACTTATGAGTTTTCTGTCAATAATATTCAGCCACGTGATTCAGATTATATAAATATTCATTTTTAGGAATATATATTTAACCAAACACACGACATTCCTGAAATTATTTCAAATAATGAGGTATTTGATCTATGTGATAAAGATAATAATGAAGAAATAGAATTGAGAACTCAGGAATCCATTTATAACTTTAAAGATAGGGAATCATTTCATCTCATCTGTTCGAATAGTTATTATTCTTCATACCATGATCTTTTTACTGATCTTAATTTTTTTGATGATCATTTAAAAGTCCATATGCTCTCAGATGCTTTTCTAGAAAAAAAGGGAGCTACCATAAATTTAGTAAATGAAGAAATCCGTGTCAGTTTTGATCAGAATAATAAATTATTAAATGATTATTCTTTCAACAATCATGGTATTTTTTTATCAATGCACATTTTCTTCTTGTTTTAATCTATTTTTTACAAAGGATAAAATCAAAGTCATTTATGACAATCATTTGGAGATTGAAAATATCAAGACACTTCACCCCCAGGTGATGGTTATGTTAGGTCCTTGTATTGTCAATTCTCATAATCAATCCAAATTTCAAGATGTACGGTATCCTTTTACTGATCATATTACAATTGAACCTCACCTTGAATCTTCTCATAATGATTTCAATTTTCAAGAAGAAAACTCCATACTTATTTATGATTCTGATGTTATCACTCAAGTTCCCATTCTTGGTCATGATCTTGAACTTTTTACACAAGTAGATGCTAGTGTAAATTCCGATTACATTATTTCAACTGCTACTTGTAAAAAAATAAATTCTTGTGAAAAAGTCATTTATGTCTTATAACAATAATGTTAACATTCTTGTAATAGTAATGTAAATTCTTTTCCTATTGTAAATAATACTAACTTTTCTGATTAGGGTGAGCAAATTACTTTTCCAATCATGTTTCCATTCCAACAATTTTACAATAATTTTCAAGACAGAATTGAAACTTGGTTGGAAAATACATTTCAAATGAGGTTCATGTTAATAAATTTATTCTCATGTTTCTATTAGAAATAATTGTACATAGTAGGTTAGATTTCTCTTTTGATTGTTTATTATTCATCCAAATTCTGTTACTAATTCCTATTGTATATATGATTGCAGGAATAAAGCAAAAGGAATGGCTTCACTGGAAATTTGACTTTACTTAGCCCTAGTCATTCTTGTAGAGTAGATTAGAGTATGATAGAATAAGAGTAGTTTTAGTTTGTTTTCTTTTCAATTAGGTTTAGTACAATTTATTGCTTCTCATTGAATAAAGCAGTTATGAAATTATGCCTATATTAAGCTATTGCCAAGGTAATCACTTTTCCTTTACCTTTTTCTTTTCCTATCATCTTATTTATCTTGTTTTTAATTAAAGTTTTTGTTTTAAGCTTTACTCTTTAAATTTATCATTAAAACTTATTCATTTTTGCAAGAAGTAAGATTTGATAAGAGGACAATGAGGATAATGCTTCAGTAAAATACTTATGAGTTAATTTTTAAGCGTAACTTTCCTTTAATAGAATTGTGTTTTATAATAAAAGCCTAATTCATTCTAAAGCATTCAAGACATAACCCATCTAAATCTTAACATAAATGAAAACATACATATTCATTTTTCTTATGTTGAGATATTTCTTTCTTATTCTTGTCTTGATTGTGTTTCATATATTCATGTCTCATTGGGTTGTATTTTCTTTTAAGTTTAAGTTTCCTTTTTGAAATTTACATAATTTGATTAGTGGTTTGATTTCACTTTTGGTCTAGAGTTTGATTTGCTTAGATTTGATTGGTTTTTCTTTATTCTTAGTTTGGATTGGATTTTGTGGTATTTCCAAAGTATATATAATGGAAAATATTTATTAAACTACGCCAATTGGTTTACATGGGGAAATTTTTACTCTACCATTTTGATAGAATTTCATCTATTTAAAGGTCATTTTTATTAAGTTTTCACTCTCTCTCACATCAATCATTAGCCATGGGAACATTAAGATGTGTTTCAAGTATTATAAGTTTACTTTTATAAAGGAAAGAATTGCCTACATTCTTTACTTTGAATCCCTCCCATACCACTCCACATATAAAAGCCTCTACTTGGGTAGATAAAGATAAGACTAGTGGGGTCAAACTCAACCAGTATTGTGTCTAGTCCTTTAAGTAAAAGCCTCATGTACCACCCCGCTCTCTTCACTCCATTGCTAAAAGAAATTCTCCAAATATGTTTATCAAAAGGGTGGGAACAAGAGAGTTGAAAGCACATATGTGTGGGAAATGTATGCAAATCCGTGGGGGTACCGAACATGCTCGTTGGCAGTGGGTAAATGCATACATGGTACCTAGACAACTTCGTCAGAGTGATGAACAAACCTGCTAGAAGCGAAGCAATGTTGAGAAAATAGGTAATTTTATAACAGATGCATACTAATCTTTAATAACCTCCTATGATCCGGATTATTTTTGGCACGAAATGAGAGCGGAGATATAACATAGAAATATTCAGAGATATTGCAAGAGAGACAACAATATAACAGAGATATAGCGGAAATATAAAAAGAGTCACAGATATACAGTAATACACGATTTCTATTAATGAAATAAATGTACAAAGACTGTAAAAATACAGAGTGAAAGACTCACTAGAATGGTGGCAGCTTATCTCTGAGAAGAGATGTGACGGCTACTCGCATTCACAAGAAGATGATTACAATGAGGCTCTAGAGGCCTTTTTACAATAGACGAGAATGCCAAAAGTCATAGACATCCAAAAACCTAACCCTAGGAGATGAAGCGCCAAAAGTCATGTGGGCCCCGTTTGGGTAAGTGGGTGCATCAACTTCTCGGGGTCGTAACTTTTGCATCCGATATCCGTTTTAGGCGTATCATAGCTCGTTGGAAAGATATATCCAAGGCCTACAACGCTTGAAACAAAATGGCATCCTTAGATGCCATTTTGTCCCAAAAAAACATCGTTTAGGGCCGCCCCGGAAGTTCAGGACCCGAAAAAACTGCTAAAAATACTAAATTGCCAAAATGGCCAGAAAACTATTTTGAGCCATTTGGAAAAGGTGGGTGGCCCTCGATATCCACCTGGATCAATCCTCCCTCCTTAGTAAGCAATGGTATCCATTGCGTTGAGTTCCCGGGGGAGAGGGAAAAGCATTTGTTGAATCTGCATCTTGGTGAGCTGCTTGTCTTGCTAGAGAAGTCACGCTGCTTAG
>JASDQU011104601.1:0-16455 GCA_032191745.1 Picea mariana
CTTACGAGATTGAATTATCCGATGGGATCAGAATTTATTCGATATTCAATATCTCAGATTTGTACCCATATAAAGCTAAGGAAGCAAGGTTAGGAAATGAACAACCAGAAGTCCAGTGGACAAAGCATATGCCAATTGGAGAAAAGCCGCAGATGGAGAGCATACTGGATAAAAGAGTGAGCAAGAAGACCAGGCGGAAGCAATACTTTGAATATTTGGTCAAGTGGAAGGGCCATCCAGTTGAAGACGCCAGCTGGGAGAACAAAGTAGAGGTCCAGAGGCATGGAAACACTGTACGCGAGCTCATGGATAGGAGCCCATGAAAATTTTCAAACGAGGGAGTATGATGCAGGAGCATCTCAAGCGAGTCAGCGTAGAGATAAAGGATGTCTGGAAAAGCGCCCAACGCAAATTTTAAAATATCTTGAATCATTAATGAAGCCATCAAGTGGGTGCACACTTGATAAATGTAAATGAACCTTGAGTGATTCGCTCTCGTCCTTAGTAGGTAGAAGGCATTTATGGTAGTTAATGCAAGTAGATAGAATTTAATTCTAGATTAGACAGTTTAGAATGAGAGAGGGAAACGAGATATAGACACCCTCATTGTGTATTGTAACATAGAGAAGGAGAGAACATAAGATTAAGAGAAGATAGCATAGATCATAGAAGAGGAGAAGAAGAGAGCTGTGTAGCTGAACTCCATGTACAAAATTTCTAAATTAATACAAGAAGGTTTTGGTTCAGACGCATGGTGTTCAAATATTCTCTGTGTATGCATTTTTGAATGTTATGCTCATGGATGTTTTACTCTTTCTGTCATGCAATTGATTTATTGCTATGTATGAATGATTTCTTGTTGAATGTTTGAAATCTGAGAGAGAGAGAGTAAGGGGAATGAGTTTCAATTGTTTCTCTATCTTAGCAAGAGTTCCTGCAAAGAGTGCAGTTGAATTGTCCGCAAGGAGTGCATTGACAAAGGGTTCAAAGCTTTGTCTCTGAAATCTCAGATAGGGTAACTTTTTTTCTCATTCACACAGAAGTGCAGTCAGGCACAGGAGCTATGAAAGGAGTGCATAGGCTAAGTAAAGTGTCAGGGTTGCAACCTGAGCGAAGTATTGATAGACTGCTGCTGTAGGTGTGTGCAGAGTTGAAGGGAGTCAAGCACTTGAAAGTGTTTGAAGGTCTGCCACAAGGAGTGCGAGCAGGGGTTTTCTGAAAGGCTCAGAGTTGGAGAAAGCTCAGAAGGAATTGGACCTTTGAAGGAGTCGAAGGAAGGCAAGAGGTCAATTACCTTGAAAGTTTGAAGGAAGGCATAGTGACGAGGGACTGCAGGAGGATGAGTTCCATGGAAAGAGACACCTTGTTTAATTTGTGAAGAGGTTCTCAGAGTAAGAACGAACGGTCGAAATTCTCTGAGGAGAAATCACGAAGTCCCGTGAACCATTAGATCACATGGAAGAGTAGGGGAGTTACAATGAGTATTCCCAAAGGTTCTAAGCTCAGGAGGAGTAGAGCCATAGATCCAAGACGCAAGGGCCATTGGATTTGCAAGCGGATTCCTATTTCGGGATTTCGTAGGTGGAAGTCCCGTAAACTTTGCAACGAGACTTGCAAAATCATGAAACACGAAGTCCCAAAGGAACGAGAGGACGGTGTGGGGCCATAGAAATAAGTGAGGTGAACAGGTGGCACACTGTCGATGTAGAAGTCAATTGAGTTGAAGTCCTGAAGCGGCGAAAAGCCTAGTTGTGGGGCCAACACCAAGAAATGTGTCAGAAGTTGCTATTTCAGGATTTTGGGAAACAGAACATCAGCATTTCAGAGTTCATGGAGTAGAGTTGTACGTCATCGCAACTCGTGAACTCATGAAAGCCGAAAATCCAGAGTTGACACCGGAGTTTTGGTAAATCGGGTTTCGGGAATCGCAGAAACGAATGGCTTGACATCACGACCGCCGAAATCACGATAAGGAGAAGTCCGAAGGAGAAAGAAGAAAGGTCAACGTTGAATATTTTTGGGTTTTAGAGATTGAAGACAAGGCGCTTGACCACTGTATTCGCGAAGGTGTGAAGTTCGACCTCCCGAGGTATAAAGGGGGAATTTATCGAAGTTAGTTGTGGGTGCAGATTTCCCGAAAGGGAAATAGAAGGGCATTTGCTGAAAGCTCTTCGGGTCAGTGTAAGGGAAAAGATCCTACATATGTGGACCTTCCGACCTGCAGGTTGAGGAAGGGGCTGTGTCATAAACCGATGGGCCAACATCCCTTTCCCATTACATATTCCTAAAACCCAAAAAGAGACCCAAAAGTAGGCTGATATTCTGCAATCTCCGCTTCGTCTGGTGCTCCATCTTCGACAGGCTGTCGAAGTCCTAAAAATGGTCAAATATGACCAAGTGCTCCCAAAACTTGGTAAAGGGACAACAAGAACACAACTCCTTTTGCACTTATGTTAGGAAAACCCTAGATTGAGAAAGATAAGATCCGAAGGAAAGAAGAAGAGGAATCCATAGAACATAAAAAGCAAGAAGTAAGGGATTTCATGGCTAGGAGAATAACGTACTTAATAGAGGAACATGAGGATAAGTCGAAGCAACTGAGGGCCAGAGACCTAACTGTCAAAGTTGAAAGAACGCAAGAAGGCTTAAAGAACTTATCCATGCAAGAGAGAAGGGCACCTACTCCAAAAATAGTAAGAGAATAAGTATTACCCTCAAACCCTATGAAAGACCCTTAGCCACGCGAAGTTACTATGCTAAGAGAAGATAAGAACAAGAATGGAAAGAGGAATCTAGAGATGTAAATTACATGAAAGAAAGCAAGAAATCTCAGTAGGAAGAAAGAAAAAGTAGAAAAATTGCAGGAGGTTCCTGAGAAGAATTCACAGAAGGCAGTCTTGCAGAACTAGAACCTCGTCCGAATAGCAGAACAACGTAGATTGGAAATTCACCATGATGAATCAATATGACCATTGGAGGTGTCCCAACCATTAGAAATACACTCTAGAATGACTATAAAGACAATCATTTATGGAAATATCGCCATTGGACCATTGGGAACGCTCCACAATGGATGGAATCGTATTGATTGAGGCATTCCTTCCCGTTGGGGAAGCCCATTACGAGGTTGCTTATTTAATCCGACGAATGTCTCAATGGGGACACTTTTGAAAATTGTGATTATTCGATCCCACAAAGAACTAATAGCTATCACACTATGCGTATTGACACTTCTCCATCCGCTTTACTTACCTCGATTATTTGTCCGCCTACCTGAGATATTTGATCATACGCGTGTATGTTGGGTGAATGCAGCACAATAGAGAAATCTATGGAGGAGATCCTGATAGACCTTATGGTTGAGAAGGTCATGTCCATAGGATTACAAGCCTCATCGACGAGAGGATTGCAAGAATCCTCGTCGATTGCACGTCAATCAGAACCATCTTGAGCTGCGACAGAGAAATGAAGCAAGCACCGCGATGACCTGGCGAATGTGAAGCTCATCCCGTTAGTATTTCCCTACTATAGCCTGCCTCTGGCTGGTGCGGTTAGTTGTGATAGCTTCTCGATAGACTTCGACTAGACACGGATCACTGCATACGTCCGGAAGGGGATATGCACAATTTGACCATAGTTGGCACAGATTCTAACACTCAATATCAGTGATTTCAACTTAGGCGATCAAAAGAATTATGGAATGCTCGCACCACATAGATACTTGACAATGACAACTGGGAAGAATTTGAAGATAGTTCCCCAGTCATGGACCATGGACATCACAAGGTCCACAATCCTTAATGTAATGAAAATACCACACTTCGTAAGACATCAAGAGGTTAACGTGTGTGTTAAGCTCCTCCTGTCATGCTACCATGGAGGTTACCTGTGGTTGGATAGGCGCATTACTATAGATCTGACATTGATCCACTAGATCACTGGATTGAGCATGCAGGGACCAGATCCTTAATATTTTTACCCAGGGTAGGTTGTAGATCGCTCCCCGGCACAACACATCAAGGAGACATATGGCGATGTGGAGAAGGGGAAGAAAGGATACAAGGTAGCTTCCATCCAAAATGGCACAGTGCACCTATATTGTCAGCTAATAGTAGGAAATTTCATTAGGAAGAATATACCAACGTAGGTCACGGGGTTCGTCGTCGACCTCGCAGAAAATGCGTTGAAGGCATGTAGATGAACTGGGAGAGCTACCTCATCAACCAGTCCGAGTAGTGTTTTCATAAAGCACAAGACCAGGGATATGAGTTTCACTTCAGCTGGTTGCTGATCCTCATTTCCTTTGTATCTTGGGAGATGTCAGAGGGAGCGACCTTCCTTGAAGTCGAGCCATCCAAACCACTGGTCACGAGTTTCACTACCCTATGGTATTCAAGCGACATGGCGAAGCAATGGAAGTCCAATGCATCATTCCACACCTATTACTTGCATTTGAATAGGGCCATTGAATTATTCCCTCGCATGACACCGAATACACTCCATTGGTTCAATCCAATAGAGAAGTTCCGCATAGATAGGCACTTCATTTACATCACTGCGCGTGGGGACGAACACAAGGAAGAGCTCCAATCCTATTAGAAACTCACTGAGGAATATATGGATGAAATAACCAAGGAATGGCTTGCATAATTCCTTGTACCAGTCCTCTCTGACCCTGATCTCATTGGTAGTCCTGTAGTCACCCGTGCAGAGTATGACGGACCCAACAAAAATAAGAAGAAAAAGAAGGAAGAGGTGCATGAACTGAAGAACGCATTAGGGGAGACTGCATCTAATTCACCTAGTGGAGGAGGAGATGACGAAGTATACCAAGAAGAGGATGAAGGGGAAGAAGACAAGCATGAAAAGGGTGAAGTGACACTGCCTAAAGATCCCCTTACAGAGGTTGGGATGTGAAATAAAAGAAAGGTTTCTCCAAAGAAACCCATAGTGTGGAAGAAGTCAAGAGCCAATATGCCTTAATTAAAGATTGTACTTACAGTGGATGATATTGACCTCATCATCACAGCTGTATCAAATACCTCGGAGGAAATTTTGCGGTGAAATGAATCCAAACATGAGACAATGTATGACAAGATCGAGGTAGATCTTAAAGGGGTACAAAAAGGTCTCTATTCGAGCCACACAGTGTCTACTGCGTCGTTGTCATCAGGAGGCATATAAGTGGGAGATGAGCCTACCCAAATATGCACATTAGCAGATACGACAGAGGCTCTCCTTCATTGAGTACATGAGGAAAAAGAACAGGCCACAGAGGCCTTGAAGCAAGTAAAGGAGGAAGCCCTAGAAAAAATTCGGGTTGCATAGCAAGAGAAAGATAACCTCTGAGTGAAGTTTCAAGAGGAAAGAGAGAAGATCCAGAGAGAGAAAGATTAACTTCTCACGAATAATATTGAAGTTAGAGAAGTAATAAATCGATCACTTCGCTCCATGCTGAGATTGGCACCGAAAAAAGAAGAGACAACTGAGATCCAAGAGGGGAATCTCACTGAATCCATTCAACAACTTCAAGCAAGAGTAGCAGAACTGGAATTGTAAGTAGTGCCAAGCACTCCGCAGGAAGTGCGATATCAAAGGGAAGAAACTGCCCGCATCACAGTAGAAAGAATCAAGGCATTGGCCTTAGAATGTAAGCAATTGAGTGCCCGAAGTGCACAGATCTATGAGCGGCTGGCAGAAGACCCGGAGCTGAGGACATTGGAGGCACAACTATAAGAGGAAAAGAACCAAGAATCAATAGTGCAAGCATAGTTGAAGCTTCTTACAACAGTGGAGAAGATGAAAAGGTCACAGGAGGTGCACGCAGTTCAACAACAAGTCAATTCCATCCAGAGTAGAGTCATGGAAGTGACCTAGAGAATCCAGTCGGTGCAGGATGGAGCCTGCACCATTTTTGAATAGATCGAAGGACAAGGTGCATAGATCGAACAAGTGGTCACCACAGTGGAACAATGTCTGGAAGGGCCTATCACTAAGAAAATCATCCAGGAGTTCGTCAAGCAGGAGGCTCTGGAAAAGCAGCAATTCGAGGCATCTCGAGGCCTTTGAAGAAGAGTTGCATAGATTAGAGTGACTTAGGATGAGTCACATGTGAGTGTTTGGGGCCTCTTGGCCCTCAACCAAGTTTTGGAGAACTTTGGTTATGTTGACCATTTTTGGGACTTTGACAGGCTAGTCGAAGACGGAGTGCCCAGGCGAAGCAGATATCGCGGGATCTCGCCCCATTTTGTGGGATTTTTGTGGGATTAGGGTTTATGTAATGGGTATGGGATGTCGGCCCATGGGTTTACCAATGCTTAGGACCCTTTTGTAATGTATAAATAGATAGCTAAGTGATGCAAGAAGTAGTAGTTGGATCTATGTGATCAAGTTGGCTTAGTGCTTAACTAGTTGGCTTTGTGCCAAGACTGTGCTAGACTTGTAGAGCTAAGTGAAAGTGAGTGTAATAGATTGTGTAAAGCTTTGTGCTTGGAACTAACTTAGGGAAGGAGGATATGGAAAGATGCGTGCATATCTCCTGTCCTATGCAGAGTTGGGTTTGTGGCTCTATGCCTGTAAGGAGATTGAAGGAAGCTAATAAAGAGGAAGAAGAGTTGGTGGACTCAGCCCCATGCTAGGGGTGAACTACGTATATCATGTGTTATGGTTGCTTTGTGTGATTGATGTGATTTATTCTTAGTGCTGTAATCTTTATGTATATTAGATGCATCTGATATAGTAGCTTAGTGCTTAATGATGTGAATGAATGCTGGATATGCTTAATGCTATGTGCTTAATGGTCATATGTTCTTAGATATTGATTAATACCGTGTTGTTATGTAATTATGGTTTTTACTGACGATGTGAATAAGGGTTACAAGACTAATGAATGATAACTACTAAGTGATCTGTTAAGTATTGTGATCCTAGATCTGTGTCCTAGCTAGGTTGCAGACACTTGAGTCCTGCAACCCCCCTACCTCTACCTTAGGTGAGACTTCATCTACTTTGCAGGTGTTTCCAAAAGGGCCGGTAGTTAGGGTTTTGTTGGTGTGCTATTGTAGCGTTGAACCCTGGGTCTTCCCCTGTGCCAACAAGTGGTAGCCTCACAAAGAGTTGGTGCTCATAAGAATGATAATGTATGGAAAATGACTACTTATCATATCAATAAGAAGAGGTTTTCACCCTTTATGGGTTTCTTGAGGAATATCTATCTCTGTATACTTCATGTGTGTGATTGATGTTGAATAATCTATTGCTTACTTCCCTGAATTATTGTGATCATCATTGAGTGTTCTGTAATGAGTTTAAAATGGTTATAATTGTTTAAGCACAGTAACAACTGATTCATCCCCCCTCTCAGTTGTCTAACAATTGGTATCATAGTTGGTTCCTTTTATTTAAAGGTAGATGAGTAACCTTAAACATGACAAGTAATGAAGGAACTTCAACCAATAAGCCCCCCCTATTCAATGGAACAAAATTTTGTAAATTCTAACCTTGTACAATGTCTATTGTAAACATATATTTAGAAAAGAATAGAAAATATACAATGGCAAATACAAACATTACACAGATATTTTTCCCCTGAAAACCCAAACCGGGAAAACCAAAATATATTATATTCATTCATTGTGTTACATTGTTTACAATACAATATACATATAGGAGCCAACGACATCCAAAACCCTAACCCAATGACCTGGATTAGTCCAAAATCCTAATTCCTTAACCGGAAATAGAAAACCATCGACAAAAAACCATGTGCTGAAAAAACCACCTAAATGCATGACATGTTTCCCGAGGTAGGTGACACTGCTACTCGTGCAAATAATATAACACATACCCAACAAATTTTCCTTCTGGAAAGTTAGGATGAGAACCTACATAACGGATTTAGGTGCAGATGTCTGGGATGTGGTAGATACTTGTTATGTAAATCCAGTTGCACTAGCTAATAAGGATGACAAGCTAGAATTCAGCTTCAACGCTAAGGCTATGAATGTTATTCTGAGTGGGCTTGCAGAAGAATAATTTGTAAAAGCTATGCACTTAGAATCTTCCAAAGAAATTTGGGACAAACTCATTAGCAATTATGAAGGTAATGAGAAGGTAAAGGATGCCAAGCTTCAAACCTACAGATTACAGTTTGAACAACTAAAGATGAATGAGGATAAAACAGTTAATAAATTTTTCTTAAGAGTTGAGGAGCTTGTGAATGACATGAAGGGTCTTGGTGAGAAGATCGAAGACTTATTTTTAGTTCAGAAGATTTTAAGATCTCTACCAAATAGATTTAATCCAAAATTTTCTGCAATAAAAGAACTGAATGATCTTAAGACTTTGTCTATTGATCAACTTCTAGGAACTCTAACTTCTTATGAAATGATGATTAGTAAGGATAAACCAACCTCTAGAGAAGCATCATTTAAAGAAGATAAGAATGAGTATTTTGAGCCTAATGAAATTGAAGCAACATTTGTGAGAAGACTAAAGAAAGGATCAGGAAAGTACAAAGGCAAGTTTCTCTTCAAATGTTTTAACTATGGAAAGATAGGTCACTTTTAATCTAAGTTTCCACACAAGAATAAGGACCAGAACTATGAAGGTGAAGAGAAGTACAAATCCAAGGGATTTGGTAAAAATAAAAGTTTATATGTAAACAATGATGACTCTTCAGGAGACACAGATAGTGATTCTTCTTGTGAAGATAAGGTTAATGACTTTATGCTTATGGAAAAAGAGGATTATGATAATAAAATCAAAAGAAGTGATGTTAATGATGAAGAAGTTGTGTCTGATATGGGAGGTGAACTAATCAATTCTTTAGAAGGGATTGACAGACTTAAACTTAAGAAGAGAAAACAAAAACAATTGTTGATGCAGTTTGAAAAGGATGGTAAAAAACCTGATGAAGACCTTGCCCTGTTAAAAGTGGAGTTAGAAGAGGAAATGAAAATAGAGGACACTCTAAAACAATAGTTATTAGAGAAGAAGGTAAGATGTGAAGCCTTGGAAGAAGAGGTAGTAAAAACCAGAAAAGAGATGGAGAATTTTAAAGCATTGTGTCTCCAAAATATTCCAAGCATTAAAGCCTTAGCAGAACTAAATGATATTCTGAGCAAACATAGATCTCCTTTGCTGAAGATTGGTTTAGGTTATGTAAGTGGTTCAAGAAATAAACATCCAGAAAGCAAAGAACCAGTAAAGATGATCGAGCTCCAAGTCAGCAGACAATCAGACCATGTGAGTACTCTGTCACCAAAAGGTAATAAAGACAAGATGATCCCTGATAAAAAACAAAGATATCAAAAGATGGAGCAACAAATGCCAAGAAGAAGGCCATCCTTCAGGTACCAAAATTTCTTCCATGGTTACTGTTTTTACTGCTCTAATTTTGGTCATAAGATTGAAAATTTTCAAATTAAGTTTAGAGACATGCAACTGAGGAGATCAAGAAATAAGCAATCTTTGAAACATAGAACTAAACAACCAATGAGTAGACAAAGTTGCAACAATCACTTTGACCTATTGAACAATGAGATCAAATGTTATAATTGTCATAACTTCGTCCACAAAGTTGCAAACTTCCATTTGAAGAATTACAAAGCATATCCAAGGATAAAGCCCTTAGCCAAAAATGCTAGCACATGGAAAAAGAAAGATAGTGAAATTTAATGTGGTCTAGTACTTTCAGCTCAAAAAGAAAAAGACCCTTGGTATATAGACAGTGGATGTTCCAAGCACATGACTGGAGACAAGGATGATTTTATGTCTATAAGTAAAATCAAAACAAGAAATGTGACCTTTGGAAATGATGAACCAAGTAAAATCAAGGGTAAAGGGATGGCGAGTTTGAGTAATGGTAAAGGAAAAGCCCAGGATGTTCTGCTTGTAGATGGGCTGAAACATAATTTGCTCAGTGTAAGTCAAATGTGTGACAGAGGATGTGAAGTGCTGTTCACTTCCAAAGATTGTAAGATAAATTATGTAAACTCAGGACAAGTGGTGGCTAAAGGCATAAGAACAAATAATAATGTATAATAATGTATATGTGCTGAAAGAAGATAGAGAAGAGTATCATCTAAGAAAACATTATGAAATCTGGTTATGGCATAAGAGACTTGGACATTTAAACTTTGACCACTTAATCAAGATAAAAAATATTGAGGCAGTGAAAGATCTTCCAAGAATATCAAAGCCACAAGATTCTGTGTGTAAACCCTGCCAAGTAGGAAAGCTAACCAGGGCACAGTTTAAATCCAAGAGATCTACTTCAACACAGAAACCACTCCAACTAGTTCATATGGATTTATGTGGACCATCAAGACATGAAGGCACATGGAAGGAAAACTACTTCATGCTAATCATTGATGATTACTCCAGAATCACTTGGGTTGCTTTTCTCAAAGAAAAATATGAAGCATTTGAGAAATTTAAAATATTTAAGGCTTTAACTGAGAATCAAACATGCAACATATTAAAGGTTGTAATATCAGACATAGGAGGATAATTTATGTCAAGTGATTTCAAGGAATTTTGTGATAAACATGGGATCAAAAGAGAATACACAATCCCAGGAAATCCACAACAAAATGGAGTAGTTGAGAGGCAAAACATAACAATTCAACAAATGTCCAGGTCAATGATGAATGAGAAGAACATTGGTCAATCCTATTGGGTAGAAGAAATACAGACAAAAATTCATATTCTTAACAAAGCTCACCTCAGACCACATAGTGACAATACACCTTATGAACTATGGTATGGAATACCTGGTTCAATCAAACACTTCAAAGTCTTTGGGAGTAAGTTCTACATAAAGAATAATAATGAAAACCTTGGAAAGCATGATGACAGGGATGATGAAGACATCTTCTTAGGGTATGCTACAAACAATAAAGGTTACTGATGCTATAATAAGAGGCTACATAAATTGGTTGATTGTATTGACATATAATTTGATGAAGGAGTCCTAGTAAGAGAGGTGAGCAATATTGAATCAACAACAGAGGATATAATTGAAGTTGAAGATGAACAGGTCCAAGAATCAGAAAAAGAAGACTCTGAGTTAGATGAAGATACAAACATTCAGGCAGACTCAAATCAATAGACATCATCAAATACTTCCTCCAAAATTACTCAAAATAATCATCCTGCAACTCAGATAATTGGTGAGAAAGACAAAGGTGTACAAACCAGGAGAAGGATAATCAAAGACCCCGAGTAATCACATATAGCCTTCATATCCATGGTGGAACCTAAGAACTTTAATGAATCCAGTGAAGATGTAAATTGGTTAAAATTAATGAATGAGGAATTGGATCAAATTGAGAAGAACAATACTTGGGAGCTTGTTCCTAGAACTGCAGATAATAATGTAATTGGATCCAAATGGGTGTTTAATAATAAAATGAATGAACAAGGACAAATTGTTAAGAATAAAGCCAAATTGTTCTATAAGGGGTATGCACAAATTAAAGGACAAGATTTTGATGAAACCTTTGCACCAGTGGCAAGATTGGAAGCCATCAAAATGTTTCTTGCCTATGCATGTCATAATAAATTTAAAGTATATCAAATGGATGTTAATTCATCTTTTCTTAATGGAGACCTAGAAGAATAAGTATACATGGAGAAACCTGAAGGATTTTCACTGACAGATAATCCTGACTATGTCTGTAAGTTGAAAAAGGCATTATATGGACTAAAACAGGAACCACGAGCATGGTATTATAGTCTGGACAAATTTCTACAGGACAAAGGGTTCAAGAAAGGTTTTGTTGACAATAATCTATATATTAAGTCTGAAGGTGATGATTTATTAGTTGTTTTGGTTTATGTAGATGACATTATTTTTGGATGTACTATTGACTCTTCAGTTCAGTGGTTTTCTAATTCAATGAAAACTGAGTTTGAGATGTCCATTATAGGAGAAATGTCATATTTTCTTGGTCTACGAATATATCAGAGTTCTGTAGGGCTATTTATCTCTCAAGAAAAGTATTTGAAATAAATGTTGAAGAAGTTTCAGATGGAAGATTCCTCTTCTGATATTATGCAAGTTGTTGGAATGGTAGGTCGTTATCAGTCTTCTCCTAAACAAAGTCATTTAGAAGCTGTCAAGAGGATATTCAAATATTTGAAGGGTACAATGACTTATGGTCTTTGGTATCCTAGAAATCATAATTTTCAATTAACTGCATATTTAGATGTTGATTGGGAAAACTGTTTGGGTGAGAGAAAGAGCACCAGTGGAGGTTCATTCTTCTTAGATGATTCGTTAGTAGCATGGCGTAGTAAGAAGGAGGGGTCTATTTCATTATCAACTAGAGAGGCATAGTACATTGTTGTTGCTACTTGCTGCACTCAGATCTTATGGATGATACAAACTCTTGTAGATTTGAAGGTAAATTATACTGATCCCATTCCACTTCACTGTGATAAAACCAGTGCCATTAGTGTCTCAAAGAATCCCATTCTCCATTCAAAGACAAAGAATATACCAATAAAGTATCATTTTCTCAAAGAGCAGGTTACAGACAAAGTTGTTCAGCTGAATTATATTCCTTCCATGGAACAAATTGCAGACATCTTTACTAAACACCTAGCCAATACACCATTTGAATATCTCCATTAGAAGATGGGTGTCATCCCTTCTCTCACTTGAGAGAGTCCATCCTTTCAGGGGGAGTATGTGTTGGTTGAATATCTAATACCTCCGCAAATTACTGCAACAACTCAGGGGGAACATGTTTTCTTTGACATTGATGTCAAAGGGGGAGAAAAGGAGTGGTTTGCATGCTACAGTTCGAGGTCCATGTAGAATAGCGCATCCTTTCAGGGTTGCCATCAATGCCAAAGGGGGATATTGTTGGCATATTTTACAAGAAGAGTGTGCTTGTCGTTGATGGAAAGAACAATAGTGCTAATGGAAAACAAAAAAATCATAAGATCAAGAGGAGAAGCGAACAATATGAAGATCAAAGCTCAGAAGAGATGGCACACCAATATGAATATCAAATATCATAAGATATGGCATGTTGAAACTCATATCAAATCAATACCATTGATGCACAATCGCTAGATCAATGGGAGGGATGAATTGCAGAGAGTGAAATAAGAATTGAACTACTCACTAGTTACAATACCACAATCGGTCTAGATTGTCATATCTAATAAACCCAAATATCGACGATTGTGGTTGATCTAAAAAACAATAAGATTAAGTCATGTAATTCGTGACCGTCAGATGTACAATCACCAGAACAATGGCAGGGATAGATTGCAGAGATTGAAAGGAGAATTAAATATCGTTCTATTTCCAATCTCTCAATTAGTCAGGACCGTTAGATCTTATAGCCTCAAAGATCGACGATTATGGTTGACTCACCAATCATGCACAACTTCAACTTGTGGAGTTTTGGTGATGAGTTAAATCACTCGCAAGTTGTGGTTCTGCAACCATCCTTGATTGTGGATCTGCTTCAAGATTCTTCATAATCGTTAGATCATTTTAAAGTGGAAGGATAGGATAAGCGAGACCTAAGGGTTAAGAATTTAATTATCTGAATACCTGTTAGCTGTTGGATCAAACCCTAATTCCCGTCAGCTGTCAGATCATTTTCAAGTGGAAGGATAGGATAAGCGAGGTAAGATCTGAGATCTCATGTATGTGAATTTCTGTCAGCTGTTGGATCATTTTATGAGGAAGGATAGGATAAGATAGAAGATTTGCATCAAAGACAGATCGAGTCATTGATCTAAGATCCTGATCCAATGAACATCATTCATTTTGGGTATAAATATGTGAGGAGGTTATGCTTTGGGAAAATCTCACTTCAAGTTTCAAGTTGAGAACTAAAATACCCAAAGTTCAGAGAGCCAGAGAGCTTAAATACATTCTCGACTATCAGATCATCCGAAGAAGATCACAACCATCAGACCATCTAAAGAATACCTCAAGCATTAGATCATCCGAAGAGAATCTAGGTCGTTTGATCCAGAGCATCATTTTAAGGTTTGAAATCTTCGAAGTCCGTAGAGTCAGATAGACAAAATACATTCTCAACCGTTGGATCATCTGAAGAATATCGCAGCCGTCATATCGTCCAAAGAATATCTCAAGCATCAGATCATCCAAAGTGAATCTGGGTCATCTGCTCCAGAAGAGACGTGTAGACCGTTGGATCATCCTAAGTAAATCTCAGTCATCAGATCCAGAGCATAAGTTTGAGATTTGAGATTTCAGAAGTCTGAGGACCTGAAGGAGAGGCCGCAAAACTATTGATCTAGTTGAAAGGATGAATTCCTGAAGTGGAGGTAGAGATGTCGATTGAGAAGGATAGGTGTCCATAGATCATTGANTCAACCGTTGGATCATCTGAAGAATATCGCAGCCGTCATATCGTCCAAAGAATATCTCAAGCATCAGATCATCCAAAGTGAATCTGGGTCATCTACTCCAGAAGAGACGTGTAGACCGTTGGATCATCCTAAGTAAATCTCAGTCGTCAGATCCAGAGCATAAGTTTGAGATTTGAGATTTCAGAAGTCTAAGGACCTGAAGGAGAGGCCGCAAAACTGTTGATCTAGTTGAAAGGATGAATTCCTGAAGTGGAGGTAGAGATGTCGATTGAGAAGGATAGGTGTCCATAGATCATTGACTCTGGAAGATTGGAATACCGAAGAAAGTAGAGTTTGAGAGTTGAAACTCCCAAAGCTTGGATCATGAAATAAATCACAGTCGTTGATTTACGGAGCTTAGATCTGATCTGCATATTGTGAAAGAACAGATCTAAACTGTCCATTCAGGAGCACTGTCAATATCATGAGATCGAAGGTCCCATCACATTGCGAGGCCTGAACATGATCGGGTATTAATTTTTCATGAGCGTGCCCCAATCAAAACCACGATTTTGGAGAAAGGATGCATGGAGGCTCGTAGTGAATTGCAGGGTTAAAAGTGGGTTGCCCTTAAAATGCCTATGGATGTGTCTGCAATTGTGTGGTCATGTGAAGATCATCACCCAAGGTCATATCGAGAAACAAAGCTAGCACACACTAGACTGAGACTGGGAAGCACCTTTTTGAGTAGGCGTTTGGTCACTGCCGGTGGTCACATAAAGGAAGGGGCTTAGAAGCCAAAGACGCAAAAAATGACTGTCTGTAACTCCCAGAGAATATGAAGAGTTGTGAATTCCGGAGAAGCCAAAGAATCTCAGGATAACGCCCACTAATGATGAACATATTCATAATAATCACTAGATAATATGAAGATTTGGTATGATGATCAGGAAGAGGATTCGGTGTGTGAAAGACATGCAGAACAAAGAGTATATAGTTTTTTTTGTTAGCTATGTTGTGGGTAGGATGAGATGCGGTGAACAATCAGAAGGGAAGATCAGTGGTACAATGAAGAGCATGCAGAGGCATAGTGCATAGAATGGACATGGCTCACAAAGAATAAAATGCATAAGAATAGAAAGCAGAAGCTAATATGAGCAAGAGGACACTGATGCAAGCAGAGCAAAGCAGTGTAGCAGAACAATGATGAGACTAGTAAGCCATTGATAAACACTGTATCACTGTAATAAATTTTAGTAAGAAAAGATTTATATTTCAGGGTGGTAGGGAGGTGCTAGGGAGGACTATTGTCATTAGAGTTTCAAGTGGGTTCTTGAACACAGGGAGTTGTAGCTTCCATCTGGTTGCATCCAGAGAAACCAAGGTGGTAGGGTGGTGCAAGGGAGAACCATTGTTCCTGTTATACAAGTTGGTGCCTGTGTGACTGGAATTTGGTGCTTCCATCCAGTTGGTGCTAGAACACTCAGGGAGTTGGTGCTTCCTTCTATTAGGTTCTAGAGAAACCAGAGAATTGGTTCTCTCAACAAGATGGATCTTGTAAAATAGAGGTGGTAGCCTGCAATTATTGTGATCATCATTGAGTGTTCTGCAATGAGTTTAAAATGGTTATAATTGTTTAAGCAGAGTAACAACTGATTCACCCCCCCCCTCTCAGTTGTCTAACATACTTTTCACCTTTGGTTCTCTTAGAAATCCCTTAATGATGATTCTATTTGTTTAATATTTTTTCAATGTACCCTCATAGGGGTCGTCGCGAAATGGTATTTTGAGCTACAAAGGGGGACATACGAAGCTTTTAATCATATGGTTTTATTCTTCCTCAACCACTTCCAATTGCTAGTACATTATGATGTGGGAATAGAACTTATGTTGGACTTCTTTCAGAACAAATTCAATCATATATTGGATCACATCCAGGAGTGGCATAGATGGAAGAGGTTGATCAAGGCCTACATACCCCCATAATTCCTGCTAGAGTGGTTCATTAAGTCTCTAAAACCTTATATTTTGAAGGATGTTTTTGCATCCGAGGTTACATCTAAGGAAGAAGTGATTTTTAAAGCCCAACAGTTAGATCTCATATATTCT
>JASDQU011104602.1:8218-26150 GCA_032191745.1 Picea mariana
AAACAAAGAGTTGGCGGGTGTGGCCCCAGGATGGGGGTGAACCATGTATATCTTGTGTTATGGTTGTTTTGTGCATTTTGATTATTTCTTTATGCCTTTGATGTGATTTATTCTTAGTGTTGTTATCTTTATGAATGTTAGAAGCATATGATATAATATCTTATTTCTCAGTAATGTGAATGAATGCCATATCTAATCTGTTTCTTTATGTTAAGTGCTTAAATGTGTTGAATCTTGTTGAATACTATGTTGCTTTGTAATTAGGGTTTATCTATGTTGTAGACAAAATGAATGACAACTTCTAAGTGCTTTTTTAGAGTATTGTATTCATAGATATGTGCCCCATATAAGGTTATAGACACTGGAGTCCTGCAACCACCCCTGCCTCTACCTCGGGTGAGACTTCATATGCTTTGCAGGTGTTGTCGAAAGGGTCGGTAGTTAGGGTTTTGCTGGTACGATGTTGATGCGTTGAACCCTGGGTCTGCTCCTGTGCCAACAAATGGTTCTGTTTCCGGGACCGAAAAATGTGATTACTAGGAACTTAGGAAAAGAAATAAAGCCTTGTGCATAGATCTGTTGCTTTAGTGCACAATGTTCTACTTGATTTATGAAGTTCTGCGGAGGCAGATCTGAAGAAAAGAGGCAAGATCTGAAAGCTTTGTGCTCTAATAGAGGTAAGATTAGTGAAATGTTTTTATTAAATATGTAATATCTGAAATATTTTGTTCTTTGATAAAGGTAAGATAAGTGGAATTTTGTTTTTCAAAAGTATGGATCTAAGAATGTTTGACAATTTTTGTCCTAGTCTGAAAACTAGGGCACAATTACAAGAAAGAATATTTGATATGAGTAGATATGATAGAAATAATGAAAGATATGTTATTCCTATGCATAGAAACAATGCTTGGACTAAAACATGGATGCAGAATCCTAGGAATAATTTTCTACGGGTTAGTTACTATGATCCTAGTGCGCAGTACAAGAAAGGTTGGTGATCATTTAAGAGAAAGAAAGGATTAACCCTTTGTTCTAGTTGTAGAAGACTAGGCCATCTTGCTAAGTATTTCCCTAATAGACGACCTAGTTTTCTCTGTTGTAAACCGATAGACCATGAAGTTCTAGATTTCCCTAAAATGAATGTTAAACTTGAAAGAATGAATATGGAACAAGATAAACATGAGAAAGACTCATAAATTAAGACTATGGAAGAACCCCAGAAAGGATCAAAGATTTTATTGTCAAAAATAAAAGAAACCATGAATTATCATAGAGACGTCAATCTATCAGAGATCTTACAAGAGAAAGAGTGCATTGAAACAAGAATAGGAGACTTCGACATAGACTGTGTCCTATACAAGGAAACACAGGTGAATGTCATGATAGAAAGTACTTGGGAAATTTTAGGAAAGACTGCTATGATTCCATCATTGGGAGGAATAGGATTATTTGGAGGAAAGTTGATAACCCTATGTGGAAGACTTACCCAGACATCTATGAGTTCTCATGGCACTTCGACAGAAGAAGAATTTGAGGTTGTTAAATTTATTGAGAACAATGCTCCATTTTCTATGTTGCTAGGAAAAACCTGGATTGAGAAAGATCAGATCTGAAGAAAACAAGAAGAGGAAGCTCTAGAAAAGAAAAAGCAATAACTAAGAGAATAAAACAGTTACTAGAAGAACAAGAAAACTAGTCGAAGCTACTGAGGACTAGAAATCTAGCTTTCGAAGTTGAAAGAACACAAGCAGACCTAAAACACCTGTCTATACAAGAGAGTAGAGAACCTACCCTAGACAAAGGAGAAGTATTGGCCTTGAACCCTACGAAAGACCATCAACAATGAGAAGTTACTATTCCAAGAGGAGATAAGAATCAGAATGGGAAGAGGAACCCAGTAACAAAGATCATAGGGAAGAAGGCTGGAAAGATCAGCAAGAAGAAGGCAAAGTTGGATAAATTATAGGAAGTTCCGGAGAAGACTTCGCAGAAGGAAGGTCTCCAGAATTTGAACTTCGCTGGAATATCAGAGAAACTCATATTGTAACTTCACCATGGCAAAGTGATATGACCATTGGAGGTATTATAACCATTAGATTCACATTCTCGAATGGTTAGAACAATAGTTATGATTAGAAATCTCACCATTGGACCATTGGGACCGCATTGTAACAGACATAGCTTCATTCATGACGGGTTCTTGTTCGTTGGAAGGATCCATTACATCGATGTCTACTTATCCCATCTACTATTGCGCCAAGCACACGTTCATGAATTTTATTAGAGCCAAGAAGAGAACTCATTGTTAGTGTTTTTTTCTTATTGAGACCTTTCCATCCATTCTATTGCATTAAGAAATTGTTCATCATCCTGAGATATCCATTCTCGAGCGTGCATGTCAGACAAGCTCAACATTGTGGAAAAGTTAGTAGAGGAAATTTTAATTGATCTAATGGTAGAGAGAGTGATGTCCATAGGAGTTCAAGATTCATTGACGCGAGGAGTGAAATCCTCCTCTTTAACTGCTCATGGATTCGGACCATCCTGAGTTGCATATGAGAAAAGAACCAAGCATCAAGATGACTTGGAAAATTCGAAGTTAATCCATTCCATCCTTCCCGAATACATCCCGCCTCTATTCGGTGTAGTGAATCATGACAGTGTCCCCAGGGACTTCGACTACACCTTGGTCACTGCGTACCTCCCAAAGGGGATACGAACAGGCAAGCCTCAGCTGGATAAGATCATGACACTAAAGATCAACGAATTTAACCTAGCAGATCACAAGAACTTTAGCATGCTTGCTCCTCAAAGGTATTTGACTAGGATGAAGAGGAATAAGTCAAGGATAATCCCCCAACCATGGACTATGGATCTCGTGCAGTCCACCATCCTGAACATAATGAAAATACCCCATTTTGGAAGGCACCAGGAGCTTAACGCATGTGTTAATATCCTTCTTTTGAGCTTCCATGGATATTATTTATGGCTATACAGACAAATCACCATTGATCCAGCGTTGATCCATCGGATCACCGGACTGAGCGTGCAGGGACCAGACCCACAAGACTTCTACCCAGGGAAGGTTGCAGACCATGCCCTAGTGCAGAAGATTAAAGATACATATGATGATGTGGAGAAGGGTAAGTAAGGCTATAATTTAGCCTCCATCCAGAATGGTGGAGTGTGCCTTGCTTTCCATTTTATTTTTGGTAAGCTAGTCTAGAAGAACAAACCCACGCAGATTACAGGGTTTGTTGTTGACCTCATAGGGAAATGCGTGGAGGGGCTACAGATGAACTGGGAAAAGTAGTTAGTGAACTAGTTAGACCAAGACTGTCACGAAGCTCAGGATCAGGTCTATGAGTTCCATTTTATTTGTCTTCTTATCCTCACCATGTTCATCGCTTGGGAGATGTCGTAAGGTGTGAATTTCCCTGAACTAGAACCATCTGAACCCTTAGCCGCAAAGTTCACTTCGCTATGGTATTCACGCGATATGGGAAAAAATGGAAATCAAAAGAGCCATTCCACACCTACTACCTACAGTTAAAGAGGTCTATTAAGGTTTTCCCTCATATAATGCCGAACACCCTGCACAAGTTCAGGCCATTTGTGAAGTTCCACATAGACAGACATTTTATCTACATCACTGCGTGCGGAGAAAAACACAAAGAAGTACTACATAGTTATTACAAACTCATAGAAGAGGACTTAGAAGAAATAACTAAGGAGTGGCCAGCAAATCTCTTTATCCCTATTTACCCCATAGAACTATCTGATCCCAAACTAATCGGAAGCCCGATGATCACTCATGAAGAGAATGATACACCTGGAACTAGCAGAAGGAAAAAGATAGAAGAAGTCCAGCAGATGAAAAGTACATCAGAAGAAAATGCTTCAGACTCACTTGGAGGAGGAGGTGATGAAGAATTAGATAAAGAAGAGAATAATGGAAAACAATATCAGTAGAAGAAACGTAAAGTAACACCGCCACAAAATCCCCCTGATGACGCAAAACCATCTCACAAAAGAAAGGTTTCTCCCATGAAACCCGCATCGCAGAAGAAGTCAAAAGATAGTAAGACCAAGTTGTATATTGTTCTCACGCTCGATGACTTAGAATTCATCATTGCAGTTGTATCGGATTCCTCAGAATATATTTTTTAGAGAAATAAAGCTAAGAAAGAGACCATGTATGAGAAAATTGAGGCAGAACTGCGAGGGGTACAACAGGCCCTTCACTCTAGCTACACAGTGTTTACAACACCTCCTCCATCAGAAGAAACAAAGTTGGGAGATGAGCCCTACCCAACTCCACAGACTAGCTGATGTGACTAAAGCCTGCCTTCCTTGCGCATAGGAAGAAACAGAATAGGCCACAATGGCCCTAAAGAAATCACAAGAGGAAGTAATAGAGCAACGCAGGGTTGCGTAGTAGGAGAAGGCTTCCCTCCAAGTAAATTTTGAAGAGGAAAAGGTGAAGATATAACAAGAGAAAGAATAGTTTCTCATGGAGCAGGTTGGATTAAAATAAGTAGTCAGCAGAGCACTTTGCTCTATGATGGGCTTAGAGAAAAAGGAGGAAGACCCAGTGGAGCATCAAGTAGCACAGCTTGCTGAAGCCATCCAACAGCCTCAACAGAGAATAGTAGATATAGAGCTACAAACAGTACCAAGTACTACGCAGGACGTGCGAGACCAAAGAGAAGCCACTGCCCAGAGCACAGTTGACAAGAACTGAGCATTAGCTTTGGAATGTCAACATCTTAGCCATAGAAGTGTGCAGAGTTATGAGTGACTTACTGAGGACCCTGAATTGAAGACACTGGAGTCACAACTCTAGGAAGCAAAGAAGCAATAAGCAACAACATAGGCACAACTAAATCTCTTGTCAGCAGTTTAAAGAATGAAAAGATCTCAAGAACAACACACTTCTCAACAACAGGTCCATACCATACAAAGCAAAGTCATGGAATTGACTTAGAGGCTCTAGCCAGTCCAGGATGCAGCTTGCCAATTGTTTGAGGATATTTAAGTATGAGGAGTAGAGCTGGAACACGTAGTCACTTTAGTTGAACAATGCTTAGTGGAACCTATGAACGAGGCATTTCTTTAGGAGTTCACTAAGAAGGAGGCCCTGGCGAAGCCGCAGGTTGAAGCAACTCGAGCCAGGCTTGAGGATTTTGAAGCAGAGCTACCCAGATGAGAGTGACTCAGGATGAGTCATAGGTGAGTGTTGGGGGCTTGTTGTCCCTTGATCAAGTCTTGGAGATCCTTGGTAAAGTTTGACCTATTTTGGGACTTCGATAGGCTGTCGAAGGCAGAGCACAAGTCGAAGCAAAGATCCATGATCTCAGCCGCTTTTTAGGGATTTTTGGGTTTTGGGCTTATGTAACGAGTATGGGGATGTCGGCCCATGGGTTTACCCATGTTTAGGCCCATTTTGCAATGTATAAATAGATGTCTAGGCGATGTAAGAGGAGACAATATAGGAATCTGTGTGATGATGTGCTAAGTGCAAGTGATAGTTGTACATGCTTTGTGCATACTGTGTTAAACTTGCAAGGCTATGTTCAAGTGACTGTAAGAGATTGTGTAAAGGATTTGTGTTGTAACCTAGCTCAGGGAAGGAGGATTGGGTGAGGTTCATACAGATATCCTGTCCTATACGGATTAGGACCTTATGGCTCTGTGCATGTACATGATTGAAAGAAGATAATAAAGAAGACAAAGAGTTGGTGGACATAGCCCCAGGCTAGGGGTGAATGACGTATATCATGTGTTATTGTTGTTTTGTGCATTTTGATTATTGCTTTGTGCATTTGATGTGATTTATGCTTAGTTTTGTTATCTTTATGAATGTTAGAATCATTTGATATAATAGCTTAGTTCTCAATAATGTGAACAAATGCCAAATCTGATCTGTTTATTTATGTTAAGTTCTTAAATGTGTTGAATCTTGTTGAATACTACGTTGTAGAAAAAATTAATGACAACTACTAAGTGCTTTGTTAGAGTATTGTAATCACAGATCTGTGTCCCAGCTAAGGTTGCAGACACTGGAGTCCTACAACCACTCTTGCTTCTACCTCGGGTGATACTTCATATGCTTCACAAGTGTTGCTGAAAGGGCTGGTAGTTAGGGTTTTTTTGGTGCGTTGTTGATGCGTTGAACCTAGGGTCTGCCCCTATGCCAACAGTGTCAAAGCAACCCTTTAAGGAGAAATGGGTTCGAGAAATGAAGCTCAGGAGAGATAGCGGGAATAAATATTCAAAGGGGGAGAATATCTCAAGGTTTAACGAGTTAACGGCTAGGATTTCTTTAGGAGGAAACAGAGTCACCCCAGACCATCAAATCTGGAAAAGTTGTGAGGAGGTTAGTCGTGAGTTCCTTTGGAAACCCATAGAGTAACGGAGTCTGTATGTGTCGTCGATCTGACAGAGAGGATACATGATGAAAATCCATGGACTTTGGATTAAATCACTTCGAGAGAAATAAGTGTGGAGAGGTTGAAACTCTCGAATCCCAAAGATCCGAAGTAATTTATAGTCGTCGATTGGTGGAAGACACGCGTGTCGACAGATTGGCTTGTTCAGGAGAATTAGTGTGTGCTGAGGTGAGAACTCCCGAATCTTAAAGCTCCGAAGCCCCAAAGAGCCAAAGTAGTGAGTCATGATGATGTCACCTGGAGGTGACGTGGACCTCTCCTATACCTATCACTTGCCCTACCTGGAATGTTGACAACTTTACTATGTGGGACCTGAGGTTGCATAACATAGTTAAAGGTCGGCAGGCACACACTATCGTTGATCACGTTATATCAATATCGACAGCCAAGAGGCATTGCAAGGACCCAAATTGCACAGGANGCGGCCCCACAATCCAAACCATAATTTTACCAGGGGGTTACGTGTCAGCGTCAGAAGAATTGTGGGACGAAAGGCGGGTCACTCCAAAATGTGGATGCATGCCCCTGTAATTTGAAAGGGTTAAGTTATGTGACTATTCGATATCTTAGTTCAAGTATGGAAACCATGGGTCTAGTGGACGTGTGGCACCACTTCTGAAGTCCAGAGACTTGACACTCCAGAAGAATGGTTCATAAGGGAAATAAAGGAAGAACTTTCAAAAGTTTCATAATGTCAGGGTGACGAGACGTAATGATGTCACGAAAGGTGACATGGAAGTGTTTGGAGATTAACAGTTTGGGGTGTTGGGGATGTGCGGATGTGAAATCCTCCGAAGTCCTAAATCTATGAAGCACTGAAGTCTTGGAGCTCATATGCCTGAGGTTCCATAGTGAGTGCCATCCATGGGATGTTGGGTAGTCATGGAGTGTTGATCCACCCTACTTCATGATTTCATCAATCCATAGCTCCGAGAGATATGTTGTGATGTGCTTTGAAAAGTTTTAAAGCCAGAGGCTTTAAGTCCAAAATAAGAACCTATCGACCTAGCGCTTTGCGATAGCTTGCGGTTGCATGGGTTGGTGGCTAAGAGAAAGGGGCTAGTGCCCGAAAATTATTGCAGAAAAGAGAAAATCTCAGAAATAAAAGATCTGCGAGGATTCTTGATTGATTGAGAACCACAAAATGAAATATGAAACTTTTATTTGAATCATATTGGTTTATGAATACTATGGAATTTGATAAAGACTGATGGCCTGAAAAATTTTGGTTGAATGCACATTGTGTTTGCAGAGTTAACGATTGTCAGAACCAAACCAAATTGTTCCACGGTGCACCTAAATGGAGGAGGCACATAATGATTTTAGTTCAGAGAATGAAGATAAAGGAATGGATGTCCATTTGGAATTTGAAGGATCGAACTCCAATGGGAATGGAGAAGAGATTGATAAAGAAGGAAACATGATGAAAATCATTGAAAAGTCCAGACTCACATAAAAGATAACAAAAAGATCATAAAAGCCAGGGAGAAACACGGACAATTCAACATAAAGCTGATGCAGATCCTGGAAAGAATAAAAAAGAAGTTGGATAAGGAGAGTGGCTCAAGCAAAACAAGGAGTTGTGGGACCCCTGAGAAGGAAGGAAGATCAAGGAGCATTAGTAGGCATCATTGTCACTCGCCGAAACATTCCAATAAGAAAGCACACAACAATTCAAGTCCATCTCCTACCAGAAATCATAGGAAATCGGAAGTGGATGAACTGAAGGGTGAAATGAATAAAATCAATCCTCCTACTTTTGATGGAGAACACAAGAAATATGAATATGTTGAGACATGGTTGTTCGGCATGAGGAAATATTTCCAACTGCAGAACTATTCTTCTCATGTAGAGGGAAGAATTTCTATTTACCAACTTAAATGAAAGGCATCCATATGGTGGGATCAACTTGTGCAAATACAACACGTCAGAGAGAAGAATTTTACATGGAGGGAATTCAAGAGACATTTTGAAAAGAAGTACTTAACTAAGAGGTATTATGACAAGAAAATCAAAGAGTTCTTCGAACTCAAGCTAGGAAGTATGTCCACTGATGAGCATGAAATAATATTCTTGGAGTTGTTGAAATATGTCCCTTTAATCAAGGATGATACAATTAATATTCAAAGGTATTTGAGTGGGCTGCCATCTTCCATCAGTGACAAGATCTAGTATGATGACTCAAAAACTATGGAAGAAACTACAAGGAGAGAAAAATGCTTATATGATTAGCAGAAAGAAAATCCCACTTTCCAAAAATATTGGGAAGGAAAGAAGAAGTTTAAGAGGGAGCAGAGGAAGAAGGGAAATGGACCACCATTTTTCAGGAATAGCCCTCAAGGACAACCAGGTTTTAGAGAGCCCATGAAGGCTAAAGTAGGTGGGAAAATTCCAAGACAACCACTTATGGAATGTTGGGCTTGTAAAGGAAATCATAGGTACAAAGATTACCCCCATAGAAATGACAGAGTGAGAGTTGTCCACGATGTTCAACAAGAAGAAACAATGGAGGACATGGTCAGAAGTGTACCAAGGATCTACTCAACCTTGGACAACAAGCAAGAAAAATATTAGTCACATATGATTGAAATGGAACGTATGATAAACAACCAAAAAATTACTATTTTAATTGATTCAGGAGACAATCATAGTTATATAGATCCGATAATGGTGGAAAGTTTTCATTTTCCAAGAAGCAAGCATGGAAAATCTTTCTTAGTGTTGTTGGCTACAGGAGCCAAGAGAAAGGTTGTTGAGTTGGTTAAATCTTGTCCAGTGGACATGAATGGACTGAGCACAAGGGCTGAATTGAACATATTACATTTAGGTTCCTATGACTGTCTAATTGGGATGGATTGGTTGGACCAAAACCATTCCATATTAGACTGTCATAACAAGGAATTTACTTGCCTGGATGAGGAAGGAAACCCAAGGAAAGTGCAGGGAATCCCAAGGGAAGTTACTGTCAGAGAAATCTCAACAATGTAGTTGAAGCAGTGTTACAGGAAGGGCTGCCAAATATTTGTAGCTCATATGGAAGAAGCACCAAAGGATAAGGTGAAAAATATTAAAGACCATGAAGTGTTAAAAGATTTTGAAGATGTATTCCAGGAGGTACCCAGAATACCCTCGAAGAGAGATATTAATTTCTCTATAAACCTGATGGCTGGAGAAACTCCAGTATCAAAATCTCCTTACAGAATGAGTACACCAGAGCTGAAAGAACTAAAATTGTAGCATGAATAACTTCTGAATAAGGGGTATATACGCCCAAGTGTGTCACCTTGGGGTGCCCTAGTCTTGTTCGTGAAGAAGAAAGAATGGACATTGAGATTGTGCATCGATTTAAGATAGTTTAACAAAATTACTATGAAGAACAAGTATCCTTTGCCAAGGATCAAGGATCTCTTTGATCAATTGAAGGATGCCAAGATATTTTCAAAAATAGATCTCAGGTCAAGGTTCCACTAGGTAAGGACAAAGGATGAATACATCATCCATACTGACTTCAGAACAAGGTATGGTCATTATGAATTTACAGTGGTGCCATTTGGGTTATCAAATGCACCTGTTGTTTTCATGTGCTTAATGAATGGTGTTTTCAGGGAATATTTGGACAAGTTTGTCATTGTCTTTCTAGATGATATCCTTGTATATTCCAAGTCAGAGGAAGAGAATGAACATCATATAAGGATGGTGTTTCAGGTACTAAGGGCGCACCAACTATATGCCAAATTGAGAAGGTTCACATTCTATCAAAAGAAGGTCCATTATTTGGGACATATCATTTCAAAAGATGGGATAGTAGTGGATCCTAAGAAGATAGAAGCCATCAGAGATTGGTTAGCATCGAAGAATGTGATAGAATTCAAATCCTTTATGGTTCTATATGGCTATTATAGAAGGTTCATTACAGGGTTCTCAAGGATAGCTCACCCCATCACTTCCTTGTAAATGAAGGAGAATAAATTTCAATGGACAGAAGAATGTGAGAGAAGCTTCCAACAATTGAAGCAACTATTAAACAGTGCGCCGATCCTGAGGATTGTAGATCTGAATGAAGATTTTGTAGTGTGTATAGACGCATGCAAAGAAGGAATGGGAGGAGTCCTCATTCAGAATGGGTTTGAGGTATGTTATGAATCCATAAAGTTGAAGGATCATGAAAAGAACTATGGAACTCATGATTTGAAGTTGGCATCGATAGTGAACGCCTTGAAGAAATGGAGGCACTACCTCATGGGAAGGAGGTTTTAATTGAGGATAGACCATAACGGTCTGAAGTATTTGTTTGATCATCCAACCTTGAATGCTAGGAAGAGTAGATGGTTGGAATTCATTTGTGAGTATGACTTTGATATCAAGCATATCAAAGGAAAGGATAACAAAGTAGATGATGCACTCATAAGAAGAGTGCATGAACTACATGCTATGACCATTAGCATGTATCAAATTGATATTAAAGGCATAGTTTTGGAAGTTGCAAATGCATATTTTTAGTACATGCAATTGGTAGCAAAGCTACAACAAGGTAAAATGCTACAAAAAGTGGAAAATTATAAATTGGAAGATGATGGAACACTCCTGTACAAAAATAGAATTTATGTACCTAATTTCCTAGAATTGAGAATTATGATCTTGAAAGAAATGCATAATGTGACTTATGCTGGGCACCCTGGATATCAAAAAATAGTGGCAGGAGTCAAGAGCCACTACTTTTGGCTAGGTATGAAGAAGGAAATTCCAGAATACATCGCCAAATGTATGAAGTGTCAGAAGGTCAAAGCTAAACATAGGCACCCAACAGGGATTCTATAGCCATTACCCATTCTTGAGTGGAAGTGGGAAGTGGTGACAAAGGATTTCATCACAAGATTGCCCAGAACCAATAAGAAGCATGATTCCATCATGGTGGTGGTGGGTAAGCTTAGGAAAGTTGTCCATTTTATTCCATTGAAAACTACTCACATGGCAGCTAATGTTGTTGATATCTATATGAAGGAAGTAGCGCGATTGCATGGTATTCCCAAGAAAATTGTGTCTGACAGAGACCCAAAATTCACCTCAAACTTTTGGAAAGGGTTATTAAAAGGGTTCAGAACGAATCTAAACTTCAGCACATCCTATCATCCTGAGTCTGATGGAAAAACAGAAAGGGTGAACCAAGTGATAGAGGACATGTTAAGGAGGTATGTGATGGACAAACATCTAAATGGGAAGATTATCTAGACTTGGTAGAATTTTCCTAAAACATTGGGTATCAAGCATCACTGAAGATGAGCCCATTTGAATCATTTTATGGAAGAAAGTGCAACACACCAATAATCTAGGACAAACCAGCTAATAGAGAAATAATTGGACCAAATTTTCTCGAGGAAATGGAAGAGAAAATGATGAAAATTAAGAAGAACTTGAAGGTTTTCCAAGACATGAAGAAAAGTTATGCAGAAAAAGAAAGAACCCACAGGGAGTTTAAAGTTGGTGATCATGTTTTCTTGAAAGTGAAAGCCAACAGAAGTTCCCTCAAGCTGGGAAACTGTTCCAAGTTGGTAGCAAGATATTTTGGGCCATTTGAAATCCTAGAAAGGATTGGACTAGTTGCATATATTCTTGCATTGCCTGCATCCATGACTATACACAATGTGTTTTGTTGGCACAGGGGAAGACCCAGGTTTCAGTTCTAACAATGCACCAACAAGCCCTAACTACTGGCCCTTTCGGCAACACCTACAGAGCATATTCAATCTCACCTGAAGTAGCTATAGGGTGTTTCATGACACAGGTGTCTACAACCAGAGAAAATGCAAAGAAAATCTGGGGCAACACTCTCACACAGATCTAGTGATTCTTTATATTTCTTAATCCTACTGCACAAACTATATCTCAGATCTAATACAATATTGCATTAACACTATATCATAGATCAAAATAATACAACATCAATCACACACAACAACAAGATATACATGGTTCACCCTCTCCCTAGGGCTATGTCCACATAACTGCACTTTATAATATATTATATGAAATCATACAGTTCTATCTGCACTCTTAGCTTGCAGATATCTCTCTTTCTCTCTCTTGTCCTCTCTCCCTTCCCTATGCACCCAGTTGCAGGGTTGATCTTCACACTGAGCTGAAGATCTTACAACATAGACTTCTCTCTCAGTAATAACAACAATCACTCATCATACATAATCTCTCTCTATCTCTCTAACCCATCCGAGGTTCTCTTGACCTTTATTTATATAATACAATGAGTCTCAGACAACCTTAGGTCGAAACCTAGGTGTCTAAAACCCTAAATACCAAAACCCTAGGTGTCTAAAACCCTAGGTAAACTTGACCCATATTTTCAGGGCTTCACTAGCCTGTCTTTCCTTCTTTCTTGTGAGGTGCTCCAAAGCATCCATTGGTGGATTTTTTCTCTTGTTGAGTCATCCATGATTCATATTCCTTGTTTATCTATCTTCCTCTATCTCCCCATCCAATGGATTCCTTTCTCTTACTTCACTCCGTCTTTTCTGCTCTTTTGGTCACTTCAACCCAATCTCAGTCAACTTGTCTTTCATGCAGATCGAACTTCGTGCTTTTGTCCTTAACCTTCACAACCTTCCATAACCAAGGATCAACAGGCCCCCAACACTCACATGTGACTCACCCTGAGGCACTTCAGGTCTAAACCTTTGATTTAATTCGACTCTAGATTGCGCAGGGTAGCCTGTGTTTTATGCTCTTTCCCACTCTTCTTTCCTTGTGCAGACTGTATTTTCTATGTCTCGTACCCAATTTCAACTGCACCTAGTACCTAGACCCTTTTTCTCATGCTTCTATGAATATTTGCGAGGTAGTTGGTTGTCATAGTACAATTTCAACCAGCTCCCATTCACCAAACCTTCCTTCCATTCTCCATTCAAAGTTTTCAACTGCGCAACTCCTCCATCTGTAACATAAGAAACCTCATATGGCCCAAGCCAATGTGTCCTGAACTTCCCTGTATGCTTCATGAACTTGTTGTCATATACCAATACTATATCTCCTTGCTTGAAGGATTTCTTCTTGATGTGCCTATCATGATAGGCATTTTCTCATTCCTTCTGTACCTGTTGATGGAATCTTGCAATAAATCGATATTCTTCTAGTTCTACCAATTGCACAATACTCTCTCGAACAATGCCAGTGTCATCCATATATTTGAATGCTGCAATTATGAGACTAGGAACCAAATATTCCATAGGGACAATTGTTTCTAGGCCATACACCAACTTAAAGGGAGTCTGCATTATTATCTTCCTTCAAGTAGTTCTATAGTCCCATAGCATTTTTGGTAATCTCAAATCCCAGTCATCCCTGTTCACAGTGAAAATCTTTTTCAGTGTTGTCTCCAATATTTTGTTGAAGGCTTCGACTGTACCATTCACCTGCAGGTGGTAAGGGGTTCTCTTCTGGTGATGAACTTCAAATTCCTGAGTCAGGGATTCAATAGTCTTATTAATAAAATGCATACCTTGATCACTCATCAGGGTCTTTGGGCATCCAAACCTGGTTAGGATGTCATCAAATATGAAGCGTGTAGCTGTAGTTGCACTACAATCCTTGATTGCTCTTGCATCGGCCCATCTAGTCAAGTACTATGTCGCAGTGATTATGTACCTTTCTACTGTGTGCTTTCCTGGTGGGTTTATAGGTCCCACAAAATCAATGGCGCATTTCTCAAATTCTTGTAATGTTAGTTGGGATGCTAAAGGAATCTCATCTCTTCTGAAAAGTTTCCTAACTCATTGCCATACATCGCAGGATCTGTAGTAATCCTTAGCATCCTTGTGTAAAGTGGGACACCAAAGGCCAGCTCTAAGAACCTTCTGTGATGTTTCTTTCCCTGCGTAGTGTCCTCATGTGATGCCTTCATGTGATTCTTCTAAAATTAGTGGTCTTTCTGCCTCCATAATGCATCTCCTCAGAATCTCATCAGGTCCCAACTTGTATAGTTGTCCGACTATAAGTGAAAAATATGCAGCACATACTACCAGTTGTTTCTTCTGAATGACTGTGTATTCCTGAGGTGCCATTCCTATTGACAAGAACTGGACTATATTGGTGAAGTGGTCATGAATCTTCCTAATGGCCAGCAGCTATGCATCAAGTAGTGTATCTTCCAAACTAGTAGTTTCCTCTCCATGTTCCAACCTAGACAAGTGGTCAGGTCCCTTGTTCATTCTCCCTGGCTTGACCACAATCTCAAAATCGTATTCCTGGAATAGTAGTAGCCATATGCATATTCTTCCCCCCAACACTGGTTTGTTGAATAGGTATTTCAATGTAGAGTGATTAGTGAACATCTTGAAGTGGCCTCCCAACAAGTAGTGACGAAACTTCTACAATGTGTACACCATGGCTAAACCTTCTCTCTCAGTGGTGGTGTAATTTATCTTAGTTGTTGAGAGATTCCTTCTAGCAAAGGCTAACGGGTGGTCAATATCTCCTTCTCCTAGTTGTTCTAACACTACTCCTAGTGCAATATAAGATGCATCGACATGCACATAAAATTCCTTACTCCAATCTGGGAAAACCATAATAGGTGCAGTAACCATTTTCTATTTCAGTGATTCAAAGCTCTGCTAACATTATTCTGTCCATTGAAACTGACAATATTTCTTCGGAAGCTTCTCCATAGGTGTTGTAATCTGTGCATAGCCCTTAATCAACTTCCTGTAGTATCCATTATGTCCCAGCGTAGTGTGCAACTATTTGACTGAAGTAGGAGGGGGTAAATCGACAATAATGGTAATCTTAGATGGATCTACTAGCAATCCTTGCCTACACACAATATGGCCCAACAACACTCCAAAGGGTGAAAAGAAGATACACTTCTTCATATTCAGGAAAATATGACATTGCCTGCACTTATCCAACATTAGTCTTGAATATCCAGTATGATTTTGTAATAAGCTAAAAACAGTCCAAACATCAAAATATGCTTCCAGAAATTTATGTAAAAACTCCTTGAATGCTTTGACCACCACCCTAGAAAATATGGCTGGTGCATTCTACAATCCAAATGGCATCCCTGTGTACTTTTAGGATCCCCATTTGGTGGAAAAGGTGGTCTTATGGAGATCTTCCTTGGCAATCCTTATCTGATGGTATCCTGAAAATCCATCTGTAAAGGAATATACCTCTTGTCCTCCTACATTATCTAACACTTCGTTAGTAAATGGTGTAGGGAATGGGTCATGCAAACAGGAATCATTTAGCTTTCTGAGATCTAAATAGATCTTGATCTCTCCTTTCTTCTTATCTTGTACCACCATAGGACTAATCCATTATGACTCCTCCACAGTTTCTATGATTCCTATTTCCAACATTCTGTCTAATTCAATCTTCACTTTCTCCTTATATTTTGGATTGAATCTATAGGGTCTCTATTTGTCTGGCCTTGCATATGGATTAAACAAGATCTTCATCTCTCCCATGGACCCTTTAATTCCCTTCATATCAGTGAACTTGGTTGGAAACAAGTCCTGGTATTCATGCAATAATTTTGTGATCTTGTCAATAGTGGCAACATCCCAATAATCTCCGACATTTGCAAGCTTCATTGTTTTCTCTATTCCAATCTTCAATTTCTTGATTTTAATTGGATGTCCAATAAAAGGTAGCTCAACTCCTAGTACTTCTATGTCTCTCTATACTTATGTTTCTACGATTTTCACATTCCTAGGATCATCGTCTTCATCAACATTGATATTGTAACATCCTTGCAGTTTTTGGAGAGGTGCAATCCATTCATCCTCTTCTTTCTCCATAGGGAAGCTAGGTGCCTCGTCAAAGAATTTATTTCTGACAACCTGTAAAGCTTGATCCACCATGGGAAACTGGCATTCAAATAAAAATGTAGCGACAAAGTTCTGATTCATACCTTTCCAATATGTAGTGGTGAGGTGTAGTTATTGTTGAAGATAGCAATTAATAGGGGTTGTGTCTAGCGTGTTAATGATTTTTTGCACCCACTTCTCTTGAGGAGTGCAGCTCCAGGACTCCTCACAACTTTGCACATGGTCCTTTAGACAACTTCGACCTATGTATATAAATTCATAGCCTTCTACTTGTTCTAAAAACCATGCTATGATCAAAGTGCGTCATTGTACCCTGTTTGTAATGTTGTTTTTGTGTGTTCCCCACCATCTTGCTTGTTTTGTCCCGTTCATCACCTAAATGAGCAAAATAAGGACTCTTAAAAGTCTAGTTGGGTTAGCTAGACAAGACAACAGTGAATGCAAGAGTTAGAAACATCAAGCATAAGAAATAAACAAAGAACTAAACTAATAACAATAAAAGAAATTAAACTATAGTGCATAAGGGAAATAGAACAAAAAATAAACAACATGCATGCCACCAATGGATAAGTTGTATTAGTGGAAAAACACCAAAGAGAAAGGGGTACTTATGGGTCCCATCTTCCTCCAAGGGAGGGATCTTGAACCCCCAAAGATTGATCTCTTCTTACAAGTAGCAAACTAAAAGGAAATGGTGAAGAAATCCAAAGCCCATTCACTCAAGAGGTGATGTGAATGGCCAAATGAAATGGTGCTTGTATGCTCTAGTGAGGAAAGAGGTTCCTATAAGACAATATGGGAAACATAACAATACAAATGAATTCCTTGAAAATATAGTGCACCCATGGCCTCTTTTTATAGCAAATCTTTGAGGCATTATTCAACCAGTCTTTAGTGTGAACAAGGGACTCTTTAGGGAACCCTTAGGTCTTTCACCAGTCCCCCACTTGGATTCATCTCAGATTTGGGTATCAAATCGACTTGGGAGATGAACCAGAAGTGGGTGGAAGGCCGACCAAAATCATAAATGTGTCATTCTAAGGTGTGCGTGTATTTTTGCATCCATGGTCATGCATCAGGCGCATATGCGCTTTTCTAGTGTTATTTGACTATTGCACGTGCACGCGCTGCCTTTGTATCTTTAGTGCATGCTGATTTTTTAACTAGTTGTATAGTTTTTTGCCCTTTGGAAATGAATTTTTTGGGCCATGGATGAACTAATGGGTGTTTGAAGATGTTACATCCCTGTAACCATTTGCAGATGAAATTCCAATGATAATAGATGCCCCCTGATGTGTGAGGTTAGGAGCATACGTATAGCCGAAATACATTAAAATTTCTTCTACAAAGAGTACCTTTGTAAGAAAGAGTGTTGAGGGGAATTTCAAGAGTGAACCATTGGAGGGAGAGGGGAACCGATAGGACCCAAACCTTTCACAAGGTGTGGAAAAATAAAACTGTGTACAAATGAGGTAGGCATGCCCCATGCTCATGTCATGTAACTAAAATATGTATAATATAGTAACTAAAGTTGTGTGTTGGTGTAGATGACTACAAATCCCTTCGGGGCATGTTGATAATAGGAGAGGACAATTCAGATGGTGAACAAACTCTGAAAAGAGGCGATAACACTTGTAATAAGTG
>JASDQU011104604.1:9877-20035 GCA_032191745.1 Picea mariana
GATTATTGTTTCCCTTCTTGTACTTTATGTTCTGGTGGAATTGTTGTAGGTACATGGACCCCTTCTGATGACATCCATTCTGTAACTTTCCTTGTGTCAACATGAATTGTAGAGGCCCATGATCAATGTGGATGATCGTTTCCTTCTCTAGAATGTAATTATTCTACTTTCGACATGCCCTCACAATGGAGTACATCTCTTTGTTGTAGGTGGGGTATCTATGAACAACATTAGATAGTGTTTCACTGTGATAGGCTACCGTATTCCTATGCTGAGTGAGGATTGAACCAATATCATAACCTGAAGCATATGTCTCAATATCAAATGGTTGTTGTAGGTCTAGTAGCATAACAATTGGTGTTGATAAGAGGTGGAATTTCAAATCCTCAAATTCTTTTTGTTGGGACACAACCCACACAAAATTGGCCTCCGCTCCACCCTTGGTCACCTAGCTTAGGGCCCAAGTGATATGAGAGAACCCCAACAAAAATTGGTGGTAAAAGTTGGAAAGGCTTAAGAAGTTGCAGAGCTTGGTCATCGTTTTTGAGGCCGCCTAATCGGGGTCACATGCACACCCTACTCCTCCACGATGTATCCCAAATATTGTATTCTCTGCATGTCGAAGGAAAACTTCTCCAAATTGACATATAACTTTTGTTGTCATAGGGTGCCCAAGACTTTCTGAATATGCTTCAAATTTTCCTCCCAAGTTTTGATGAAGATGAGGATGTCATCCTGATATACGACCACAAAGGAGTTTGTGAATGGTCGCAATATGTAATCCATCATCCACATGAATGTGGCCATGAAATTAGTCAAGTCGAAAGGCATGACCAACCACTCAAAGAGACCTTATTTAGACTTGAAGGTTGTCTTCCATACATCAGTTTTCTCAATCGAAACCTGGTGGTATCCTGGCCTCAGATTAATTTTACTGAAAAACTTGGTTCCCTTGAGTTGATTGAGAAGATCATTAATTTGAGGGATTGGGTATCAGTTCTTTACTGTGATCTTGCTCAGGGATCTATGATCAATACAAAGTCTCCATGTCCCATCCTTCTTCTGTACCAGAATAATTGGGCTCCTGCAAGGTGAGGAGTTTGGTTAGATGTGTCCCTTCAAAATTATCTCTTGGATATGACATTTTATTTCTTCATTCACCATAACAAAATGCATGTACATAGGGTTGTTAGGTAGAGGAGCACAAGGTGTCAAATCAATTGAGTGCTATACTTGATAGTGCACAGGGACCCCAATAGGCAAGGAAAATATGTCTTTGTCCTCTTCTACTATCTTGTCCACCTGTTGTTGCTGTGTAGAGAGACCCCGTGCAAAGGTTTAGCGATTGCAATGATCTTATGTTCACCTTCTAACTGAACCATAAAGAGGACAAATCTCTCGGTCTGAGAGACCACCTTTCTACACATTGCTTCACGAAGATCAAAGAGACCGCAGTAGTTGGGAGCCCCAAAATATTTTAGAACTAGATGTCGCTCAAATTTTTTGATACCCATATTAGTACGCAAGGTATGGATGATATTTGTGAAATCTGACACTATTTGGCCCCTCCCTTGATGTAGTTTGGTCCATCTTGTGTAATGGTTGTCATAGTTTCCAACATGGTAATATTTTTCCTTGAGGGCATCAACAAAAGTCACCCAAGTGGGTCCTGGCCCAAAAATTACAGACTGATCCTCAACATGTTGCTCACAATGAGTCTCCCACCAATCTCTAACATGGGGAAGGGCCTTAAGGAGCATGAAGGTGATTTTTTCACTGTTGGAAATTTTTTGGATAGAGAAATAACCCTCTAGAAGAATTAACCATTTTTCCAAAGTGTCGATGTCTATCTAGCTTTAAAATAAAGGAATATCAAAGTTAACTTATGCCTTAAAGGGAATCACACTTCTGAAGTGACCACTGGTTGAAGCTTCCTCCATTATTGTTGGCAACCATCAAAGGATCCATGCGAAATTGTCCCTCATCTCATTCCTCTCTCGCACAAGGGTTCCTTGAAAAACAATTTGAGAGGATCCCTTGCTCCATTGTCCCTCTTTTCTTCCACCATGGGAGGTTTATTGGAAGGGAAAGAGCGATTTTCCTCAAAATAAACAAGCTCGAGACCCAACTCTCTATACCCTGACCTTGTCGGGGACATGTACTAAGAACGACAAGGAGCAGATTGCTATGATACCACTGATCCGAATTATTTTGAGAACGACATGAAGCAAAAAATATAATAGAGATATAACAAGTAGATACACAGAGATATTGATAGGAACACAATAATACATTAAAACAATAAAACCCAGATTCTATTAATAACTGTCTGGAATACAAAACCTATAAAATGAAAAGCACACAAGCTATCTAGAATGGTGGTATCTTATCTCTGAAGAGAGATGTGTCAGATACACTCATTCACAAGAAGTTGATTACAAATGAGTCTCAAAAGGAATTTTTAACATAAAGCATAAATGATAAAACCCTAAGCATCCAAAACCCTAACTCCAGAGGATGAAACACCAAAAGGTTTGTGGGCCCCGATGTGGGTAGTTGATACATCAACTTCCCTAGGGTGCAACTTTTGCATACGATATCTGTTTGGGGCACTCGATACCCCACCAAAAATGTCTAGCTGCGGATTACACATTACAAATGATTCAATATATCCCAATAGGGATCTATAGGGCGCTTCCAAGTCCAAAAAACGTCATTTATGGCCTCAAAACAACCTCGAAAGTTTGGGACTCAAAAAACTGTAGAAAAACTACCAAGATGGAAAATGTAATTTGAGCTAGTCGAATAGGTGGGTGGCCACCGATGTCCACTTGGATAAAAAATAGTAATTTCATGTGCACCCACTCAATGAGGAAAAAGAAAAGGATCTAGGGAACATCCAATAGTAAAAATATGACAAAACATTGATATTTGATGAATAACCTCTACTTTGATTTTTAAATAAACAATTAGTTGTGTATGGAGTGACACATGGGTGGGTAAATAGTATGAATTTAGTAATTAAAATAATTGGCATTTTTCATTATATGGACAAATGGAATGATCCTCAAAGGCTATATGAGAAAGGAAGATTGGGCTTGAGATCTCACCTTTTTTCTCCCTAATGTTAGATGGTTGTTGTAATGCTAAATTTTTTCTTGGTGTACAATGTTGATTTTTTACTTTGGAGGTGGGGACCTCATATGATCTAGAGGAGCTACACAATATGAATTGATAGTCACCATACTCTTTTCATATGACCCATTGCAACTCGAGGATCCCTAGGGAAAAAGAGTACACATTTGGGAGTTGGTAGAGTGATCAAACGGTAAGCTAATTTTATATTTGGAAAGGGAGAATTGGAGCTAATACTTGGATCAATCTTGGAATTGAAGAAAAAGGTAGGATCTTCTACAACCCTCTAAAAATCGGAATTTTGAAATTTGTAGAAGTATTTTTTATTCTTGAAAATTTGAAAAATTGTTGAATGGGGTTTGAAATTTATGAAAATTTCAAAGTGAATTAGCATATGTTTTAAGAGTTAAATTTTCTTATTATAACCCTTATATTAAGATTTATAACCAACCTAACCCTTTTATAAAATCATACAGAGAATCATTACTTGATAAAAATTTTGAAAATCATTTTCATTTTTATTTTTCCATACAAGACAAAGGCATGTGCACCCTTCAGTGGTGTAGTTTGTGCACACATGTGGGATATAAACTCATGGAAAATGCATATTTTCCTTCATGTGATAGAATTTCCATACATAAGACATGTATCAAGGAAAATTTTAAGGACCCATATTTATCTTAAAGTGTAGAAAACATGATGAATCTTACTAATTTTGAAACTATAAAATGTTTGGCTTTATTTTTGAAAAAATATTCAAATTTCTAAGGATTTTATATATTCTCTACAAAATTTTGGAAATTTTTAGAGTAAAATACTTTTACACCATAGAATTTGGGCGAATCATTTTAGAAAAAATGGAGATTGGCGAATCTTTTTTTGGAAACAAAACATGGAAAATTTACCCATGGGAAAAATTTAGCCTCTAAAATACTCCTTGTCGCACATGCATTTTATAGGTGACTATATCGATATTTATGAAAAAAGTCTAAGTTTTGGCTTGAGACATAAAGTGTTTTCTGTGATATTTCTTCTGTAACACATTGTTTTTTTTCTAAACATTAACAAATTGAAAGATAAGAATGATTGATTAAAGAATATTTAAGTTTACTTGTGTGAGATTGAAAATATTATCATTGAGTCCTTATTTGAGGAGTGGATTCCTTGCATTATTGAGTATTTAGTTTTCTGATTTGTACACTTATAATTTGAATCTTGATATGATTGTATTCCTCTTCAAAATGAGAAAGGAAAGGTAGAATTGTTATGATTGTGTTAGCACTATAAGTCACACCTAAACTGTTGTAGATGTAAGCCTAATACCCATCATAATGTGAATAATAGTTGTTTTAAAAGTGTGGAAAATGGATGTGAAAATGAATTTATGATGTCAATCACAAAACCCTCCATGAAATACACACCAACAAGCAAGACTTTGAATAGCTTCAAATCAATGTTAAAAATATAAATGGAAGATAAAAGACTTAGCAAGAAAAGTGAAATATGTGTGTCGGGTCACATCAGGTACTTCTGGAACACATATGGAAGAAATATCACTGAATAAGATATTCTTAATAAAAAAGAGAAAACACTTTGATCATCTTGCCAAAATTACCAACAATAAATTATTTACTGTAATAAGAAAGCAAGCATCATGATGAATCCTTCATCAGAAACTAACACCAAAGTGAGATAGAACATAAATGACAGTAGGAAAATAACTGATATTTCAATATTAAAGATTCTTTAGTCTAGTACATACATCAGGAAAACTATGTTACAGCTTGAAACTAAAGATACAAGTCTCTCTGCTTAACCATTCAAACCTCTTCTCAAGTTACAATGCATCTTAAATAACAAATCATCCAAAAAATTGTCTACAATTCACCCCCTCACTTCCTCATAGGATCCTCTACCTAGGAAAGGTGTGGCACCATGTGTAGAACCAAAATGTAAACATAATGCTATTTTCTAGGAAGATGTTGGCAACATTTAGAACAACCCTTAACAACTTTATGAAGTGGCTTTACTGCTGGCAACTCCTTGAGGCATGTCGCAACTCCTTCTGTTGTGAAACTAATTTCCTAAATGCCTATCCGAGTTCAACCTGACACTTGGCAATCCATTTCATCTTCAAAATATTCATTACTCCAAGTTCACAACACTTGCACTGCAGACTGTCCTAAAACACCTAGTTCACAACGCCAGTGAGTCCACGTGCTACGAGCTTTCCTGTAGGTGCTTGCCTACCTCCAAAAGGGATTACAACCTTTAAAACTTCCATAAGAAGTGGGGAAAACCTTCTAGAATATGCTACAAACTCCTTGCAACATGAAGTAACTTTGGATAAATCATATAAACATATTAACTTCAAATCGAGATCCAATATCATCACCCAGGTTATAATTATATGCAAAAAGTTAACTATGATAAAAAATGATGCTGATACAAAGTAGTATCTTGTATTCATATTTTTCTGGTACTCCTTCTAGTAGCCACCTTAGCCAACATATCTAGATTCCTTTTTGCTACTTTCTCTTTGAAGGGCTGCAACTCTGCTTTTAATTTCCCGATCTCGACTTGGCAAGCTCTCTTTTGTGTATACACATTCTTGAGTTCCCTATGAAGGGGTAAAGAACTCTTAGCCATGAATCTTGCTTTATAAATAGTGTCCTCATATAGGTCTAACATATCCTTGAGCTTGAATCGAGCCTCCAAATTTTCCTTCTTCAATTTGTCAATTTCAGTTCTTGCATCCTTAAGTTCCCTCCCGAGTCTTTTGAAAGTAGGATTACTTTCATGAAGAGGAGTGCTAATATCAATAATATATATGGGTTGCTTGGAAGGCTGAGATTTGTCCTTTTTCTAAGATGAGGCTTTTGCTGCACATTCTTCCATAGGAACATGTTGTTTAGCTGCTGATTTGGTGAAAGGTATTCTAAATTTTATTGTTTTTGCAGCAATAGGTGGGGAAAAGATAAGTTTTTTTCTCTTCATACTCCTAGATTTGCTTGATGATATCTCCATAGGTGTAGGTTCTACCATAGAAGAACTTTATCTATTAGGAGGTTGTGAGGAAACAACTTCAATTATTTTATCAGTACCCTGAAAGGATTTATCACTCCTGGTTATATTCCTCTTCTTGCTTGAATCTGAATGAACAGTCTTCTCAACAGGGGTAGGTGTTTGTATTTTGGACTGTGGTGTATGAGAAATATTTGGTTGAAAACTTGATGTAGCTAGGAAAGTCTCCCAGTCAGTCTTAGTCTTATTCAACTCTTCTAGTACTAGAATCTTGATTAAACCCTAGTGAAAAACAATGGTATCCACTTGCTTGGACTTATCCTTGACTCTATCTGACATCTTGCCAATACTCCTCAAGAGATTAAAGGGAAGGTTCATGGAATATTTTCCAGTGAATTGTAATAGTAATATGATATGGTATCGATATACCATATTGAACCTTCCTTCACACGTAAAGTACCTTTGAATAACCTTGAGCATCTTGTCAAAATACTCCAACATGTGACTTCTTGGCACTCCCCTAGATAGGTTGTCTCCTTGATATTAAGGTTTTAGAAATTCCTTGGAGAAATATGAGTTCAAAGACATGGATTTAAACCATTTCTCACCACAATCAGGTATCTCTATGGCTACATAAATAGACTTCTTAGAAAATTCAAAATCCATCACCCCCACCTTAGTCTTTGTCCCACTGAAGTTAAGTGCAAACTTCTTAGCTACTTCAATATGTCCTCTTTTCATTTTCTCACAAAAATTCAGGCAACCCACCCTCTGGAAAGCTTCCTTGAAAAATGGTTCATAATGGATGAGTTGCATGTCATGTGGTTAAGCTTTCACAATATCTCCCCCTTTGTGGATCTTATTTCTTTGCTGACTATCCATAATTACTATTTTGAAAGCCTCCTGTAACCTCTTATGACAATTTGTTATGAGATATGTAAATAAAACAAGAAATTTTAGGGTTTGTTTACAAAGCTGGCACAACTTAGGGTTTACTTAAATGAATGATTTATGCACAACACTAGTGTGAGGATGAACATGTTGCAATTAGGAAGTGAAAGAAGAGAAATAAAAATTCAACTAGATGAAACTACAAAAAATCAGAAAATGAAACAACTCTATGTAAAACAGAGGGTTTGCAACACGCTAGTTAAGTTTGCATCTCCAGTTTGCAACACACTAGTTAAGTTTGCAACGCAAATTGAACTAGGTTTTTATGAAAATTTGCAAGATTTTCCATGTCTGAGGAGAAACATATGAGTTGATATGTTAAAAATTTGGACCTACATGAATCTTAATCTGACAAGGGTTTGATCTATCAAGAGACAGAGGGTTCACAATGTTGGTTTGCAGTGCAGAGTTATAATGGATAGTTTGCAGTGCAAAGTTTCCAGTGAATAATGTTGCTATTTGCAAGAAGAAAATTTAAGATGTTGCTTTGGTATAACAATATTGAAAAATGATAGGGTGTAGGATACCAAAGCTGTGAGTTATAAATAGTGCAGAGAGTTGGCAATGCATAAAGCATTTAATAATTTGCAACGCAGGGACAATATACAACAACTTGTAGTTTCAATCAACCCTTAAACACCATGCAATCACCAAAGAAGTACCTGGTGTGTCTGGAACTGGGATGATGTCTTATGTGGAAGCATCCAATCCTTTTATCTACTACAACTAGTTCGTAGTGCCAATTTTCAAACTTTGGCAACACACTTCATTCAAACTGTTAGACTTGTTCCCTGAAGAACATAATGCATTGAATGCATTGAAAATGATGAGATCTCCCCTGACATGTTTTCAAAGTACAATGATGAGAGATTAATGCATAAGGTACTTCTTTACGCATTGCGAACTTTTAGCTGAGTTTGCAGCAAGTAGATTGGACACTTGACTTGAACTTCAAATGGTTGAGAATGACATAATGGAACCTTTTGTACATACCTTTGAGACAAAACATATGATGATGTTAAGTTAAATACCAAGGGTGTGACCCATGCTGACCCTTATTTCTTTCATGATGATGAACAATATCATGACACCTAGGCTCTTACAAAGAATAAAATCAAAACTATGCTCATGGAAGAATCGAACATGAGTTATGACATGAGATATAACTCAAAACCAAAAAAAAATTAAAAACCCTATGACTCAAACCTAGAAGTCTAAAAGGATTTTGATCCCTACATATCCTATGTGCTAACATACTGTATATATAGAAAATGAGCATTGAAAAGGGGATTTTGGTTGCATCAAGATTAATGATTTATTTATGTACTAATTGAATGTTATTGGAGATGATATGTACTCTTGAGATTGGGTGTTTTGTATTGGAAAATCAACATGAAAAATAGAATCTTGATGATTAAAAAAAACATTTTTAGCTATATATATTGATATTTTAGGAAGTTTGTATATTATAAGAGCAAGTATTATTGCTTAATAAAAAGGGATTGTTAGTGCCCTATTGAGAAAATTGTATTATTGTTTTATAATGCATGTAAACCTTTGAATGATTAGTAGAGGTCTAATCATTGTGTTCTAAATATTTATCTTAATTAAATTGGTAATAGAGCCAACTTTGCTAGTTGTTATGTATTCCTTAGTTGTGATTGAAATGTTTTAAATGTAGTTTAGTTATCCATAAATGTAAGTGTTGGTAGTATGGATTTGAGAATATATAATCATACGTTGCATTATATAAAAAAATAAGTGATATTTGAAACCAATCTTGTACTTGAATTGTTATTATTACTAACCCTTGTTGGCACAGGGGCAGACCCAGGGTTCAATGCTCAAGAGCGCACCAACAAAGCCCTAACTACTGACCTTTTCGACAACACCTGTGAAGAAGATGAAGTCTCACCCGAGGTAGAGGCACGGATGGTTGCAAGACTCAGGTGTCTGCAACCTTAGTTGGGACACAGATATGTGATTATATCCTTTACAAAGCACTTAGCATCGTTCATTCATCACTTATTTACCCTTATTGTACTTCACAGATAAGACAAAACATCACAAGACTTGATCAGATATAAGATATTTCAGTGCTTAGCAACATCAAAACATATTAGATCCTGTAGATCAACACTAAGCATCCTCATACACATCAGATATACTATTCATATACATCTAGTGAATCACAAACCATAAGCAAATCTATCTAATCATGGCAGAGCACTTAGCAAGATAGTGAAAACACAAGGAAGCAACATCACAAAGCATGACACACAAGTTTACGTGGTTCTCCCCCACCCTGGGGATACGCCCACAAAGTCTTCTTCTTCTTTATTAGCTTTGGTAAATCTGATTACAGCACAAATCTTAACTTGTACTGTGCATAGGACAGGAGATCTACGTGCACCTCGCCAAATCCTCCTTCCCTGTGTAGATCTAGCACATAGCCTTCTTACAATCTGTGCACTCAACACTTATAAAACTTGCACTCAGGTCTGCAAGCCTCTTACAATCATGCATAGAGAATTTACATTTGATCACACAGATCTAATTACTATTACTAAGCCATTGACACTTCTTACATTGCCTAGCTACTTATTTATACTTTACATGATAGGCCTAATGACGCAGTTGCACCCTCACTGGCACGTCCGCTCTCACAGGATCTTCTTCTTCTCGGCCCGAAGAATTCTAAGGTTCTTCTGATTCCCTATCGGTAATTTTCCTTATGCACAACAAATCTTCAAAGATCTCCCTTAACGGTCGGGAAATCAGAATTCGCGATTTCACAAATTCTGTGGTCGCGTGCTTTATGATCCACAATACCCCGAAACCCGATGGGTAATTGTCAACACTTTATTTTTTCTATCGGGAATCCTCCCGTCGGGATTTCAGCACTTATGATGTTGAAATCAACTTGCCTCACTGACCCCCGACTCCCGATATGCCGATACACCGATGCGGCACGACACCTGTCCACCCCTTTGACACTTGTGGCCCACAATCCCTTTACGATCGAGAAATCGCGGTTTGGAGTATTGC
>JASDQU011104605.1:9416-21521 GCA_032191745.1 Picea mariana
TTCATGAGTGCCAAGAGGTTACCTTGTCGTGTTATGAAGCTCAGGAGGTGTAGTGGTATTATAAAATCATGACAGATGTGGTATTGGGCTGCAGAGTAATGTTTGTCATAGGATCTGTTCAAGAGAAGGAGGACAATTCACGACCGTCAGATCTAGAGAAAAGTGCAGCAGATTTAACCTGCAAGTCCTTCAGAATTTGATACTTCAAAAAAGTTATGTGTTATAAAGAGAAAGTGGCCGAAGGCCCGAAGCTTCGAAGTTTGGAGTTAATCCGGACCATTCGTCAAGAGGTACATGTGTCAGTAGATTGGCGGCCCACACTAGTGTTGATCACGATACATCAAGATCGATGACCAGGGGGCATTACGAGGACCCAAGTTGCACAGAAGTTAATTCTCCAAGGAGGCCCCACAATCCAAACCATGCTATCACCGAGAGGTTACGTGTCATCGTCAGAGGAATTGAGGGATGAAAGGTGGGTTACTCCAAACTGTGGATGCATGCCCCCGCAATTTGAAAGGAGTTAAGTGATGTTATTCAGTATCTTAGTTCCAGTACAGAAACCATGTATCCCAGTGAACGTGTGGAGTTAGTTGTGAAGTCTGGAGACTTGACACTCTGAAAGAATAGTTCATAAGGGAACAAAAGGAATAACTTTCAAAAGTTCTACAATGTTGAGGTGACGAGACGTAATGACGTCACCAAAGGTGAGATGGAAGTGTTCGTAGATTAACGTTTTGGGGCGTTGGGGGTGTGTGGATGTGAAATCCTCTAAATTCTTGAAGCTCCGAAGTCCCAGAACTCATGGACTGTTGATCTACCCTACTTCGCGAGTTCACCAATCCAGAACTCTGAGAGATTGGTTGTGATATGCTTTGAAAAATTACGAAGTCGGAGGCCCAAAGTCCCGAATAAGTTCCTATTGACCTAGCGCTTGGCCACATCCCGTGGTTGCATGGGTTGGGTGCTAAGAAAAAGGGGCCAGTGCCTGAAAAATTATTGCAGAATAGAGCAGAGGTCAGAAAGAAAATGGAATCTGGAATTTTTATTTGAATTAGATTGGTTTATGAATACTATGGAATTTGTTAAGGACTAATGGCCTGACAAATTTTGGTTGACTGCACACTGTGTTTGCAGAGTCAACGATTGTCAAAACTAAACCAAATTGTCCCATGGTGTAGAGAAATGGAGGAGGCATAGAATACTTTCAATTCAGAGAATGAAGCTAAAGGAATGGATGTCCATTTGGGAGTTGAAGGATCAAACTCCAATGGGCATGGAGAAGAGATAGATAAGGAAGGAAACATGATGAAAATCATTGAAAGATTGCAGAAAGATGTCCAGACTCACCGAGAAGATAATAGAAATCTCATGAAAGCTAGGGATCAACAGGGAGAATTCAACATAAAGTTGATACAAAGCCTGGAAAGGATAGAAAAGAAATTGGATAAGGATAGTGACTCCAGTAAATCAGGAAATCACAGGTCCCCTGATGAGAAGAGAAAGTCAAGGAGTGTTGGTAGACACCATCATCACTCCCAAGGGCACTCCAAGAGGAGGTCACACAGTAGTTCAAGCCCATCCCCTACCCGAAAGCATATGAAATCCAGAGTGGATGAACTGAAAGGTGAAATGAACAAGATTAAACCTCCTACATTTGATGGAGAGCACCAAAAGGAGGAAGATGTCGAGGCATGGTTGCTTGGCATGAGGAAATATTTCCAACTGTAGAATTACTCCTCTCATGCAGAATAAATATATTCAATGTATCAACTAAAAGGAAAGGCATCCATGTGGTGGGATCAACTAGTGCAGGTGCAGCACATTAAACAGAAAAATGTTACTTGGAAGGAATTCAAGAAGTATTTCAAAAAAAAATACTTGACTAAGAGATACTATGATAGAAAGATAAAAGAGTTCTTTGAACTCAAGCTAGGAAGCAGAACAATAGATGAGTATGAAAGAATATTCATAGAGTTGTTGAAGTATGTTCCTTTCATCAAAGATGAGACTGTCAAATTCAAAGATATTTGAGTGGACTTCCATCTTTCATTAGTGACAAGGTCCAATATGATGATCCTAAAACTATGGAAGAAACTATAAGGAGAGAAAAATTCTTATATGAGCAGCAAAGAGAAAAGATCCTAGAATGGTGGAAAGCTTTCATTTGCCAAGAAGCAAGCATGGAAAATCTTGGTTAGTGCAGCTGGCTACAGGAGCCAAGAGAAAGGTTTTTGAGTTGGTTAAGTCTTGTCTAGTGGACATGAATGGAATGATCACAAGGGTTGAATTGAACATCTTACCTTTGGGTTCCTATGATTGTCTAATTGGGATGGATTGGTTGGACCAGCACCATGCCATCTTGGACTTTTGTAACAAGGCATTCACTTGCCTGGATGAGGAAGGAAACCCAAGGAAAGTCCAAGGAATTCCCAGGGCAGTTACTGTCAGAGAAATATCATCAACGCAGTTGAAGAAGTGTTACAAGAAGGGTTGCCAAATATTTGCAGCTCACATGCAAGAAGGACCGAAGGATAAGATGTCAAATGTTGAAGACCATGCAGTATTAAAATATTTTTAATATGTATTCCAGGAGGTTCCCTAACTACCCCCGAAGAGAGATATTGATTTCTCTATAAACCCGATGCCTGGAGCATCTCCAATGTCAAGAACTCCTTACAGAATGAGTAAACCAGAGCTGAAAGAACTGCAATTGCATCTTGAAGAACTTCTAAAGAAGGGGTATATACGCCCAAGTGTGTCACCTTGGGGTGCCTTGGTCTTGTTCGTGGAGAAGAAATATGGGGAATTGAGATTATGCATCGATTTCTGACAGTTGAATAAAGTTACTATAAAGAAAAAGCATCATTTGCCAAGGATTGATGATCTCTTTGATCAATTGAAGGATGCCAAGATATTTTCAAGAATTGATCTTTGGTCAGGATACCACCAGGTAAGGATAAAGGATGAAGACATCAACAAGACCACCTTTAGAAAAAGGTATGGTCATTATGAATTCACAGTGGTGCCATTTGGGTTATCAAATGCACCCATTGTTTTCATGTGCCTAATGAATGGTGTATTAAGAGAATATCTAGACAAGTTTTCCATAGTCTTTTTGGATGACATCTTGGTGTATTCCAAGTCAGAGGAAGAGCATGAACATCATCTGAGGATGGTGTTGCAAGTGATAAGAGAGCACCAAATGTATGTCAAATTGAGCAAGTGCTCATTCTATCAAAAGCAAATCCATTATTTGGGACATATCATTTCAAAAGATGGGATAGTCGTGGATCTTGAGAAGATAGAATCCATTAGAGAATGTTTAGCACCGAAGAATGTGACAGAAGTCATATCCTTTATGGGTCTAGATGGATATTACAGAAGGTTCATTGCAGGGTTCTCAAGGATAGATCACCCCATCACTTCCTTGCAAAGGAAGGAGAATAAATTTCATTGGACAGAATAATGTGAGAGAAGCTTCCAGCAATTGAAGCAGTTGTTAACCAGTGCTCCAATACTGAGGATTGTAGATCCGAATGAAGATTTTGTAGTGTGTGCAGATGCGTGCAAAGAAGGATTGGGAGGATTCCTCAGTCAGAATGGGTTTGTGGTATGTTATGAATCCATAAAGCTGAAGGATCATGAAAAGAAGTATGCAACTCATGATTTGGAGTTGGAATCCATAGTGCACACCCTGAAGAAATGGAGGCACTACCTCATGGGAAGGAGGTTTGAACTGAGGACAGACCATAATGGTCTGAAGTATTTGTTTTATCAGCCAACCTTGAATGCTAGGCAGAGTAGATGGTTGGAATTCCTTTGTGAGTATGACTTTGATATCAAGCATATCAAAGGAAAGGAGAACAAAGTGGATGATGCACTCAACAGAAGAGTGCATGAACTACATGCTACGACCATTAGCATGTATTAAATTGATATTAAAGGAAAAATTTTAGAAGCTGCAAATTCAGATTTGCAGTACATGGAATTGGTGGAAAATCTACAGCAAGGTAAGATGCTACAGAAAGTGGAAGATTATAAATTGGAAGCTGATGGAACACTCTTATACAAAAATAGAATTTATGCACCTAATTTTCCGAAATTGAGAATTATGATCTTGAAAGAAATGCATAATGTGACTTATGTTGGGCACCCTGGATATCAGAAAATAGTGGCAGCAGTCAAGAGCCATTACTTTTGGCCAGGTATGAAGAAGTAAATTGCAGAATACATCGCCAGATGTATGGAGTGTTAGAAGGTCAAAGATGAACATAGGCACCCAGCAGGGTTGCTACAGCCATTACCCATTCCTGAGTGGAAGTGGGAAGTGGTGACAATGGATTTCATCACAGGATTACCCAAAACAAATAAGCAACATGATTCCATCATGGTGGTGGTGGATAAGCTTATGAAAGTTGCCCATTTTATTCCATTGAAAACTACTCACAATGCAACTAATGTTGTTTATATCTATATGAAGGAAGTAGCATGATTGCATGGTATTCCCAAGACAATTGTGTCTAACAGAGACCCGAAATTTACCTCAAAGTTCTAGAAGGGGCTATTCAAAGGGTTCAGAACGAATCTGAACTTCAACACAACCTATCATCCTGAGTCTAATGGGAAAACATAAAGGGTGAACCAAGTGATAAAGGATATGCTAAGGATGTATGTGATGGACAAACCATCTAAATGGGAAGATAACCTACACTTGGTAGAATTTGCTTACAACAATGGGTATCAAGCATAAGTAAAGATGAGCCCGTTTGAAGCACTTTATGGAAGAAATTTCAACACACCAATAAGTTGGGAGAACCCAACTGATAGGGCAGTGGTTGGGCCAGAGTTGCTCAAGGAAATGGAAGAGCAAATGCTGAAGATTAAGCAGAATTTGAAGGTTGCCCAAGACAAGCATAAAATTTATGTTGATAAGAACAAAACCCACAGGGAGTTTAAAGTGGGTGATCTTGTTTTCTTGAAAGTGAAAGATAACAGAAGTTCCCTGAAGCTGGGAAACTGTTCCAATTTGGCAGCCAGATATTGTGGGCCATTTGAAATCCTAGAAAGGATTGGACTAGTTGCATATATGTTTGCATTGTCTGCATCCATGATTGTACATAATGTGTTTCATGTTTCATTGCTTAAGAAATATATACCTGATGCTAATCATGTTATTGATTGGAATGTGAATCAGGTGGAGCAAGAAGGCATCTTACAAGTGCATCTAGTGCGCATATTGGACCGAAAGAGAAAAAAACTCTGGAATCGAGCCATAGGGCTTGTAAAGGTCTAGTGGACCTAGTACGGTCCTAAGGATGTAACGACCCTTGATTATAAATTATAATTAATTGAATAATATAATCCTAAAAGATTAGCTAAACTATATTTATTTATTAAAATAACCTTAACTAATTATTTGTTATTAATTAGTTATTCTTGATTATGATTAATTTAAGTATAATTAACTCATTAATTAATATGGTTAATGATTGATTTAATTATTAATTAATTAATAAAGTATTAAATAAGAATTTGATAATAAAATATAATGTTTAAATTGAGTTACGTATCCCACAAGGGATAACGTATTCAATACATGGATAATATATTTAAATGAATGGATAAGGTATTTGGTGGGGGAGTTAATGAAAGGAAGGCGGTGGAGGAGGAATAAGAGGGGGAAAGGAGTTTGGAGGAGGCATCATTCTACGGGGAAAGTTGGCCATGATTTTGGGGAGAACTCTGAGTATTGGACAGAGGGAGAAATTTTGTGTTTGGATTGACACAGTGGACCGGGGTTGCTAGAGCTTTTGGGCTCGGAGGGCCAGGATATCCGTAGATATCCTGGAGCTAGGTCGTTTTCCTAGTTGGCAGGGTGGACAAGAGGTTTTGGGCAATTATTTTATGTGTTTGCAACAGGACTGGACTGTGTAGCAGGTAGCAGCAGGAAGGCAGCTGACAACGGATTAGCATCAGTGTTAAGGTACTCAATTTGAATTTAGAATTTATGCATTACTCATTGATAAATTTTAATTTTACTTGCATAATTCTTCTTTTATGAATCTGGTATAAATTGTTGTACATTTGGTAGGATTTGGTAGAATTTTTAGATGTTATTTTAAAACCAGTCATTACAAAGGACGCGACATGGGAGCATGAGGATGCTATGCGGGAAGAATATCTGCATCTTTTTGAAGATTTTGAAAATCTCGTTGATGCAATGTAAATAAGATTTCACTGAGGACAGTGAAAAAACAAGGGGAGGGGATTGTAATACCCCTAGGATGAGCCCCAATTGTATTATGAATTGTAAAAAAAAATTGTAGCCTGGTGAGCCAAGCAATTATAAGTTGGTATGATTATGTGTTAGTAAGCCGAAGAGACTAGGTGTTAAAGGCCAGGAGCCTAGTTTGTACATGTAAATATTCATATTATTAATATAAAAACATTGTTGCATGTATACCGACCACGATAAAAGAGAATGGGGGACTAATCTCCACTAGGATGGGTAAGGGAGAGGGGCTTGAGAGGTTGGAAAGAGGGGCTAATTCTAAGGGCTTAAGTCCAAAAGAATAATAATTTATTATTATTCCAAAAGATGTTTAGAAGGATATGTTTTTATCCTAGGTTCCTTGGGGAGGACAGGTGACTTCCAAAGGGAAGGAACGTGCTTCATGAGAGACAGGTGTCGGATCAGGCACATGCAGTCTTAAGGGGGAAATTATTGTTGGGGGGGAACTCATGCATGCACTCACTCACGTAGGGAGGCTCACACACAAACAATTTTTGGCTCTCACTATCTTCGCTATGCTAGACCAGTCTGCCCCATCTCTCCTCACGAGTTCACTCATGCACTGAGAAAGCATGCAGCCAACCATTTTTTTCATTGTTGAACCTGTGGCCATTGTGCACCTCTCTAATTCACTGAGTTGTCCCTTGCCTTACTCGAATTAGCTATTTTGGTTTGAAGAAGCTGGTTGTCAAGCCCGCAGTTGAAGAGGCAGTTTGTCAGGCCTGTGAGCAACTCTCTCTCCAGGTGAGAGGGGTTGTTGTGGATTGAAGAAGTAGGTTGTTAAGCCTATGAGAAAATCTCTCCAGGTGAGAGAGTGTGTTGAGGAAGTGAGTTCTCCTGGAGGGAGTCCCATAGCTGCTACAGAGCTATGAGAATTTTGGTCTAGCTTGTTGTTGAAGCCCAAGGTAAGGGAGGTGGAGCAGTCGATGGACTGCGTGACAGTGAATGTGTATACTCCTGAGGTGGGACAAGCATGTGGGGAATGAGAGTCTGTGAGCAGTGGACGTAAGTGTCTCCTGGGAGAGAATCCTTACTCTTAAACCGTGTGACTTTCCTATTGACCTTACCTAGCCTAAGAATCCCTTGCCCGATGGAGTTTAGTCCCAGCTCAGGGGTGACCCACTGTTCAGAGTGATGCGCAGTGTGGTCTAAGGCTGGGAGGTTCATGGATGGTCTGCACGCAATTGGTGGTTTTTCTCCGATTAAAAGATAAGTATCATTTCCATGCTTAATTATGTATGTTATGCATGTCTATGATTCTTGAAATGTTATCATGTGTTTCATTGCATGTAGGAATTACTATCAATTCCATTTGAGATTGTATGGTAGCAGTAATTATGTGTTATTTGTTTTAAATTCATTAGAAATGCATGTTGTGTGTGTGTGTGTGTGTGTGTGTGTGTGTTCCTTAGTGGCATTGCTTGACCTATTGTTGGTTGGGGACATTACATTTTGGTATCAGAGCTAGTTTGTAGAAGATAAGGTATTTGGGTAGTGTTGCCCGGTAGAGGTGTAGATGGTCGAGGATGTTACATGTATATGAGGATTATGAGTTTCACCCTAATTTATCCAGAGGAAAATTAGATAGTCGAAACCAAATAGCAAGCCTTGTAAGTGTTAGCCATACAATTATCATGTTAAAGAAACCCTTTCTTAGCACATTATATTAACATTATATTAGTGATGGATCACAACACTACAACAACCAACATCCCCATCATGACAAGCATTAAAAAGAGGTGAATGAAGGTTTCGAATCATTGTTTATAATACATACATAACATAAGATAGTTCCAAATTTTGAGATCTGAAGATGCACGAATTTAAAATCAAACTAAACCACACCAAATAGTTCCAATCTATGTAGTGGATATCAGAGTAGCGAGATTCTGCCGAAATGGCTTTTTATGTAGGGAATTTTGGCAGCTTTAAAAAGAAAATTCAACTTATTTATGTACATTATGGATACAATATGGTTAACTTAATTTCAACTGTCTAAAACATCTTAAGAATGGAACCATTCACATTCACATTCAAAATCCATATCTTTATTGAGACTAATGAAAACATATGCCAACCTAATAAAAGGAAGAGGGGAGAAAAGACAAACTTGCCTCAAACCCCTAGAGGTTTTGAAAATTTTGGTTGAGAGAGGCCATTCATGAACATTGTGGTCCAAGAAGTGTCAACCTAACATGATCTTGAATATGTATATGAGGGTTATAAGTTTCGCTCACTTAGAGAGATTTCCTAATTTAGTCCATAGGACAATTAAGATGGTCAAAACAAAATAGAAATCCTTGTAAGTGTCAGCCATACATTTATCATGCTAAAGTAACCCCTGCTTAGCACATTATATCAGTGACGAATCACAACACTACACCAACCAACATCCTCTTCATGACAAGCATTAAAAAGAGGTGAATGAAGGTTTCGAATAACTATTTATAATACATATAACATAAGATAGTTCCAAATTTTGAGATCTAAAGATGCACAAATTTAACATCAAACTAAACCACACCAAATACATATCTGAAATGCAATTATAGTACTGGAAATTTAAAACAAGTTCCAACATACCATTTCATTTCCTTGAAGAGCTATTTAATCCTAATCCAAATCCATCACCATTAACAACCACGACAAGTGCAACATAAATGTCTTCCAAAGCACGAAAATGCATGTAGACAAAGAAAACCACTATGTTAGGCCTGTTAAGCAACCTAAAGGGATTTGATTTTTGTTAACCTTAAAATTGTGAGCAGTTTGATGAGGTGTACCCAAAACACTAGGATGAAGATGTGTGGACAACACAAATCTTGTTTATTTCCATACAAATCAAACTCTATAAATTGACACAAGTAGCCATATATGTTTTCTAAATAGAATGCAATCTTGACCAATTAAAAAATAGTGTGGCTATAGACCCAAAAATTGCTTCCCTAAAATAGAGCTTTTTAGTGAGGTTCATTATGAAGGTATGCAGGACCAGAGAAAACCAATTGTGACACTAAAATGGGTTCACTCACTGAAAATTGAAGCCTTGTTTTTGTCCCCAACGATCCTTCCCAAGTTCCCCAAAAAGGAAATGCACACAAATTAAAACGGTCATATGTTTTTCCACTTAAGTGTTGGTTCACTCTTGAAATCAAACAAGGTTTAAGATGTTCATTATTTCATTGTTGTTCTATGTCTGATTTGTATGACATGTGTTTCAAAAAGGGAATGAGCCCATGTACAAGTCTCGAGTCAATTTAGCAAAATAGATATCCCTCAAACTTGGCAACTAAGGAAGTCTGATCTTTACAATGCAACTCCCTAGGCCATATTTATTGAATCAATTCCAACAACTAGAAAAAAACAATTTTTTTAAATTGGGGATGCTTCATAACAATAATAGTTCCAAATATTGGATGTACTACTGATTCATTTGATTATAAAGGGAAAGAAACCTCGAAAGGCTCAAAAAAACTAAAACCCTAAATCAAGTATTTTGAAAGCATATATGAAAGAAAGTATTATTGGATATTAAAAGAGAGGTTATCGAAGGTAATAGCCTCTTTACTATATAAATCTTATTATGTTTCTACATATCAATACAAAACATGTACGATAAATGGTATGAATATCTCGTTAAATAGAGCAAGAACAACAATTGTTTTAGACTCACACAACCATTTTCGCATTCAAGAAAATAGAGATAATTTCACATTCACGAAAACAGATAAAGAAGTGCAGGATATTGTGTTAAATACATGGAATGTTGTGGTGTGATACACTCAACCCCCATCTACCCCCATCTAGTCCTGTTAGTTGTCTACCAGCTGATTATTAGGATTTAATTCAGAGCTACACCTAGTAAATTTTCCTTCTGATGCACTCAACCTCCATCTTTGTCTTAGCATCAATTTACACTGAAAGGTAGATGGATTTGACGGATATTGGCTAGAGGACGGATATGGATTATGAAAAATCTATCTTGGCATTCTCGTTCGCTCCAATAGGTAGATAGAACCCTCAGAATCTATGGAAGAAGCTTCATGAAGATCAGTGGAGGTAAATTGTACGAAATCAATGAGGTTCTTAGAAGAAGCTTCAATAAAAGAAGTAGAGATAAGTTGTACAAAATCAATGAGGTTCCTAGCTCTTGCATTTAAAAAAAAAAAATTATCCAAATTTTACTAAACTAATATTTTTCCAATAAATCAAAGACAAAATCCAAGGATAATAAATGCTATGAGCATATCTATATATAAATATAAATTATAAGTCTTTTTTACATCTTTATTTTCACTTTTGTTAGGACGTCTTTTTACTGCCAAATGTGGTGGACTCAAATGTTTTTCTATAGGGTTTGCCATTTATTAATACATGTATAGAGTCCAATTATATTGCATGGCCCACCGTCGTGCAGGCACAAGGTGAGACCATGTCATCGTCTATTTGGCATTGGACAATTAATAAATGTAAAATCAACCATCTACATGGGATTTGGATTTTGGATGGATGACGGAAAAGAAATGAAGTTTTGTACATGTCGCCCACTTAATCCTCCATTGGAGCACATCTTTCCAATCATACTACAAAACTACAAATAAATTCGCCATTTACTATAATATTTTGCAGCACAATTTCTACTGCAGCTGCAAATCAACTGCAAAAAAATGCTTTCAAATCAATAGTATGTTGAATTCTCCATTGGAGCACATCCTTCCAATCATATTACAAAACTACAAATAAATTCTTCATTTACTATAATATTTTGCAGCACAATTTCTAATGCAGTTGCAAATCAAGTGCAAAAAAATGCTTTCAAATCAATAGTAATGTTGAAAAGGATCTGCTTACAATGTTGTACAATTAATGTAGCACAAGCCAGTTTTTTTTGTTGAAAAGATAAAAGGTTTAAGTTAAGATATTTAGAATGTTAGGTTATGGAAACCTTTATGTTAAGCTAAATTGCAATAAACTACATGCAATTGTATTGTTGAAAGAGAAAAATTATGGAATTATAAAATAACTTTATTTTTTTTAAAATTTGAAAAAATAATTGAATAGAAAATATAAAAAAGACTTAAGAAAACCAAAATTAATTGAAACTAATCAAACGGAATTGATCACATTGGCGTTATAATCCATGCTCTAAAGAAAGAAAAAAATATATCTTGAAATGATATTGTAATGATAAATTTGTTTTCACATCTTTATAAAATTAAAATGGTTTTTAAAAATATTTTAATATAATACAATCAAAAATATATTTAATAATATTAAAAAAAATAAAAATTGTTTGTTAGTTTGTTTGTGAAACAGTTATTCAGGGGCAACTAAACCGTCAAAATCCACATCAACCCTTAACATGGCTGGATTTTGTGTCCCTGCAAGTTTCGAACCGGTGACTTTAACATCACGGAGCATTTTAATAGCACACTTCCTCACCGACTCTCCTAACATCACGGAGCATCTTAACAACACACTTCGTCACCGACTGTCCTACACCTCGGGGACAATAATATTAAAAATATTGTTGTATTTAAATTTAAGAAAAAAATTAGATGCAATAAAAAATTATAAAAAAAGAAAATTAAAATATTAAAATCAAATCTAATATAGTAAATCAAAAGACATTTTTTTTTTGAGTAGTGTAAAGAAAATAAATAAATAAACATTGCTAAAATAAAAACAATTTTTCATGAGATTCATAGTGAAAGAGGATTATAATCAATTCCCAAAATGCCTTGGGATGAAAGAGAGATTCACCTTTGTGACACTAGGAGGGTTGAAGATGAAAAACATTTTTTCTTAGA